>WSYH01008127.1:0-30402 GCA_036426205.1 Ascaphus truei | reverse complement strand
TTGTCATCCATATGAAGTATATAAACCTTACATATGGGGCAATAAGAGAGCATTAAATAAATGCTTTACATAACAAAAAATCACAAGAATACACACCATTCAGTGGTCCGCAGAAATGTATGTATAGCCAATTGGTAATAATAATACATCACGGGCTTAAATTGGACTGCAAAATAAAATCATGAATCAAAAATCAAAAAAACCTGTTTAAAAGTTAAAAATAATTAAACTTTCTTTTGTTATTCACCACTTAGATGCACCACTCACCCCAGAAATCAAACAGCGCCCAAGTCACAGGAATCAATCCACGGTAAACCATAAAAATAATTAAACCTTACAAATCCCACGTCTGTGTCTTTTTCTCTCTTTTGATCACTTCCCTCTGCTTGGGTCTTTTTCGTTTTTCTTTGGGGTCTTCTCCGGCTTCTTCTCAGTCTTCTCATCTTCTACGCGACGACTTCTTTAGTCTTCTTAGGAGGGGAGGATGTTCCCTCCCTCGGCGACATGGCTTCGACCATAGGCTTTATAGGCCTATGAACGTCCACATTTGGTCAATGTTTCCCACAGTCCTGATTGGGGCCGTGACAAAAACCCTTAAGATGTAGCTAGTATGTGTATTTAAGGGGGGGTTTAGGGGACATTACTTGGAGTTTTTATTCTTGTGTATGTCTTCACAGCATCGGAGGGGGCAGGGAGCAGGATGAAGATGAGTATGAAGACGCACTATCTCATGGGGTGGCCTGTTAAAGGTAGTGGTAATTGTTTTAACTATATCTATTGAAATTCATATGTATTTACAATGGGCAAATGCATTATGATCATATGTGGGTATAGTAATTTTCCCATTACTGTACTTGAGTGTGAGGGGGTGTTATTTAGTATTATTTGTTTTATTATTTTGGAGGCGACATTGTACCCCGCAGGCCTGCATACCAGCTGGACTCCCGGGTGGACCGCCGCACTCCCAGGGGACCCCCGCTTGGTGAGCCGGGGACCCCCGATCCCCATGTGGTCACTTTGGAACAACCGCCGGCCTGTTCGTATGTGTTTTGCACTGCAAAAAGGTAAAAGATATTTTTTCTAAGTCCTCGCTTTTTATCAATGGCTTCAGCTGGTGAGCTTTATTCGCGCAAGTTCACGTACGACAGTTTGCGTTGCTTAGTGAATCGCAGACGGGCAGGATTCACGCAAACACTGATCGTACAGCAAAGTTGGACTTGTGCCAAAAATTTCAATTAAAAAGTCCGTTTTCAGAGCACAAATGCGGCTTTAGCGCGTCTTAGTGAATAGCTCGGCTGAACGTTCACGTTTCTAAGACACTTTGCGGCTCTTAAAAGAATGACTTATTCAGTCTGCTTAGGCGATAGCCCCACCAATGTCTAATTCTATCATACAGGTTTGCCTCTCCAATAGTGTTGTATGCTCAGCAATACACTCTGTCTGGTGGGCTCAGGGCTTAAAGCGGGTTGGGTGAATAAATAGAATAAGGGTGCAGGAACTTTTCCAGGTGATATTTATGGGTGTAAATGATCTTTCATTACGCATAGACAATAGGTTCTTCCTGAGGGTAAAGAGGTGCTCGCCCCACTGGTCCCCACATAACCAGTGTGAATTAAGATACAACCTTGTCAGATTGCCTCAGACTATATCTCTAAGCTTACCCCAGGACCAGGTTCATTTGGCCCGGGTCTCATAGCCCCTTACTTACTTGGGCAGATTTGGTCTCAGCAGGAACTGATCACCAGAACGTGGATATCTCACCTCACATGGGGTATGTAGCAAGGGCTGGCTCTGTGCTGACCAATCTGCCTACCACTGGCAGTAAAGTCCGTAAGAGCACGCAGGCCTGCCAGTACCGTATTTTGGTTTCACTCTCCGATTCCCTGACAGTAAACACTTGAGTGACAGGGGGAGGAGGTGGAAACAGGCCTGGGTTCTACCCATCATGGGTCAGATTAGGCCCCCTCCTCCTTGCCTGTATTTAAGGGGATAGCCGCTCAATTTAGTCATTGCCTCGTCCCTCTCCCATTGAGAGAGGCAAGTACACACACAGTTTGCCTGACATACGGACCTTACTCACTGTTCCTCTCCCTGGGGAGAGTGGGTGTGTACACTTCCCCTGATCCTACAGAGCAGGACTCTACTGCAGTGGCCCGTACACTTAGGCAGGTCCATGGACTACCCTACAGCGGATACAACACACCCAGAAGACTGCTTGGCAGAATCTGTCGTGAACTGATTGAGATAAAAGAATAAAGAGCCCATTTTATTAACCTCCTGCCTGGGTGTGTAATCTTTCGTGAAGGAGAGTAAGTAAAATGGTTGTTCTAAAAATTGGAGATTGCCTCCATACATCTGGACTGCGGCATGGACTTGGGCTCGTAACACTGGAGATAACATGTGGGTTTGTACCCCAGAAGCTCCAGTCCTGGGTCCCACACACCATCGGCGGAGACTCAGCCCTCCTGCTTACAACAGTCGAATGCACACACCATGCTGTAAAGGCAGAAATCCTCACGAGATGAGGGTAAATATGTTACAGGTAGATTAGCCCTCGCAGGTAACTGTATGTATTCTAGAAATGGAGTATCTCTCATACCAGGGGTCTCATTAAACCCTGGGTAGGACGGGACTCAAACGGAGTCAGACTAGCTCTGACTCGGGCAACACACACCCACAACTCAACTTGGAAAATCAAGCTTTTATACTGTGGAGGTAGCCAATTCCCTGCCTCCAGTAATGGGGCAAATCTCTGATGCGTCAAAAGTCATCACTCTGGTATGTGACTCCAACTGCTATCTCGAGCGATGTGCTGAATAGGCGCAACATGTAACTGTAAGGGTATTCACCCGTACCCCAATCTAAGATAGAGTGTATGTGAGGGGGAACCTACTATGTTACCGATGTTGGGTCAGTATACCTGTCAGCTCCAGGAGGTACTGAGCTCCCGCTCTTGAGTAGCCTGGGGTGCTTCTCCGGAACTGTTTCTTCAGTCAGCGCCCCACCTATGTAGGATGCTTAGGAATGTAGAATGCCCTAGCTAGGATCAAATCATAAAGTAAACAAGCCCACACAAAGGTTATGGCTAAAAGGGTATTTACTATAGGGATCAGTAAACATAACACACATACATCATATAGTATCAACGCCTATGCATACAAACATACATTGGGCAAGGGCACCAATATTCCCCTTGGTTAAACTTGGCCTTCCGCCCAATAGTAACACAACCAACAGTGCCCACAATAACTCCGGTGCTCGGCACCAGTGTCCAGTGGTCCCCCTGGATCTCCCACCCAGATATGTGGCAGCGCTGCTGCTTATGTGTATAGTTTGTGCACTTTAGTACCTCGCCAGTCACCTCCGGCCCGGGTGTTAAAGCTCTTCAAAAGCGTCTGACGCAGGAACGGGACCCGCCATCTGCGCGTGGTGTCGTCCTCGCGGAAGGGTTCACCCACAGAATGTATCTCTTGTAGTAGAGCCTGTCTGAGTCCAGACGCAGGCCATGATCAACACGGCGTGCAACTGGCACCGGTATGCACAGAACACCTGTATAGACACCCCCTCTCTCGCACTGAAGGGGCCTTTCTGAAACTACCAAACTGACTGCTGTAGCTGCACTACAAAGCCTAACTGTCTCTTCTTGTCAGAGAGCACACAGCACTGCAGGCTGTGTCATTGACAAGACTACAGACTCACCTAAGGGCAGGTCCTACCTATGGGCCTTCCTATGAACTACCCACTAACCTAGTGGGCCTACTGGGGTCCTGGGGGCAACCTGGCTAGTGTAAGATGCCACTTGCTCCTTACACAACTTCTCCCCTTCCTTCTCTGACTAGCGTGGTCTCTGCAAGCAGGGCCAATGTGCTAATGATTAACTTTAGCACTGCCGTGTTTACGCAGGACTTGCAATGCAAGGACAGATGAATATAGTAGTGGTGCTACTAGGTATTATTACACGATATATAAGTAAATGAATGACCAAATTAAGGTAATTAATCCAACTAAGATTACACTAACTGTAATTCTGGTAGTTTTTCTTAAATTGTGTTGACACTATTTTCACACGGGTAATTAAAATCACAGGAGACGAATCGTGGTCTGACCTATACAGAACATCTAACCATCATGGTTAGAATACAACAATGCTGAGCAAGCTGCAAATAAAGTTTATTCTACCTCAAGCAATTGTGCGTAGTAAGCAAATTGACTTGTCTGCAGCTGTAATATGCATTTTAAATGTAATCTGGTTTTATCAGTCAATTGGTTATTTGCATAGTTTGAAGGCATCGGTAAACCCATTTGATTCGAGTTTTGTCAAGCTTATCCCTGATGAAGATTGTTTTACAAATATAAACACTATCATTCATGTTTTACTAAGCTCATATGAGGGTGAGTTAAAGCAGAGTTCAAGCTGCTGTTTCCCCCCCCCCCCCTGTAATATGTGCATCAATACAATCCACAAAATGATAAGTAATTAGTTAAGTGTGCCGATTGATCCGTTCAGTGAAGATTCGGCTTGGGGGCTCACTAATGGCTGCAGAGGAGTATTCGCAATGAGTGGAATTCATTTGCATATTAGTATGAAAAAGTTTTGTGGGGAAGATCAGTGACCAGGCAGTCACTATTACAATTAGTGCCGCTGAGGGAAAGTACAGGGCTCAAAAAGGGTGTGCCAGAGCCTATTTCAAAAGAGGAAGGTGATGTGACTTTGTAAATGGTTTGCTATAGAAACAACAAAATGCGTGTACATTCTAATCATAAAATGTCATCTAGAGTGGTTTTAAAAAAATACAAATAAATGCTACTGTCTGGAACAGGATTGTTATTTCTGTTCCCCCTTTGCAGCTCTCTCACTTGCAGCTTTCTAATTTCAGTTGCATGCTTCTCTGCTCTGAAACTCACCGTGCCTGTGTAAATGATTACATTTGTTACTGTTCCCATTCTACACAGCCTGTAGTCTTGGTTGCCCTAGCAACCTCCCAGTTCTTTAGCTGAGAATGGGTAATCCAACCCCCTGTCTCTGTTGACAAGATTAGTTTAGTCCTGAGACTATTCCTGTCTCCAGGCACCCCCTCACTTCCTTTTGAATCCTGAACTGCGCTGAGTGGTTTACATCTTATGCTATACACCTCTTGGCAAGGCATATGTTTAACCTGCCTCTGATTCAACAGCACCCACACAGAGAAGCACTCTCTCACCACATCATACCACTTACAAGTGCCTATATACGTTTTTGCTTTTCACATAAAGTTAAGAAAAATATCACAGGACTTGTGGTTTGGAAAGGAAAGTTAAGCTATCTGGCCATACTTATATCGAGCATATACCCTGCATATACAATTATTTTCTTCGTGTACAGAACTGATTTCTATAAAAAAAACACATGTAGTGATATTGCTTGGACTGCAGATTTAAATTTGTAGATGCTTGATCCAGTATGAGAATAACATTCTCAAAAGGTAACTACTCATTGAGATTCTCTGTAATCCATGCTCAGTCATATTTTTAATGTTTGAAACATAAATTGACATGCAACAATCACTTTTAAAGCAATGTTGCATCATTTACTTGCTGTATACAACGAACATAACAGGTTGTCACAATACTGTCATTTAATAGAACAATGCTGTATTGTAGCGATTTAAAGTATAGATGTAGCTACCAAAGATTCGACAATTTCTCAGACCAATCTAAGTGCCATCTGCCATGTTCCACGCGTTATTCACGTGAATCAATTTCCCATGAAGTCTGCAATCGCACCTTTTTTACTTATAATGGTCCGACCGTCACTGCTACGCTGCTACGCTGCTACGCTGCACTGCACTGCTACGCTTAGTAAACCTCTGACATTGGGTCATCTCCACCCGATGGTTTCTAATGAAGGTAATATAATGTATACACAGTAGTTAACTTTAATTCCCAATGACACCATAACTGTACTATAATGTATGTGTACAGGTATGCGTGCCATAGCCCGTAATGCTTGAACACATGCACACTAGAGCGTGAGTCCATGCCTGCGCACAACCTGTACAGTATTTGAAGCATTATCATTTATTTTTTTTTCAGAAATTAAATGTTCAAATCAACAATTCGAAATGATGAAGGATTTGGTGGAAGTCAAAAATCACAGTTTTTAAACTTCCCTTTTTTAACTTTATGCAGTATTACCAGCTTTACGATTTTGAAAAATATGTCATGCTTTTTTTTGCACAGCAAATAATGTACAGTACTGTACTTTATGTGATCGATAGATTACGTCCATCACACTTTAATAAAATGTGACACCAAAATGTTGCAATGCTTTTCTATTTCACTTCCGAAAATGTTTCACGCCTCTGGCTGTAACTGTTTAATTTCACTTCCTGATTCCAATTCTCACACATGTGCATAGGGCAAAAGTCTGGGTTTGAAGACTAGGAACTGTATAATGCTTCAAACCCACAGCCAATGGGACATTGACTTATTAAAAAATATATATTTTTATAAAATAAGGAGAGAATAATTGTGGGGCTTGTAAAATGTAAGTCATGGTGGGTATTGGTTCTATTAACCAAATATTAAATTTACAATCATCACATTTGTTTGTCAATGAAATTGCTTATTGAGTAAACTTTATCTTAGAATGTGCAATTTTATCTGGATCAGAAACTATTTATATATATATATAATTTTTTATATATATATTTATTTTATTGTGTAGAGTTTTTGTCAACTTTTTTACCTACCATAACTTAACTAAGGGGTCATGCAGTAGCGGCGGAAAATTGCATCGCCAGGGGTTTGAATTTCGCATGTTTTTGGCCTGTGACCTTGCGTAGTGCAGGAAGGGCCGAATCCTGGCAAATCACAGCGGAGAGACATTCCCAAACATGGCGAGTAACCGGTGGTGAACAGTCTGCCTGGCGGGAAGCTGCGAGAGCGTCTCTGCCGAATGTGTCTGCAGCAGAGAGATCGTCGCTCTCCGGAGCAAACATCGGACAACATTAAAAAATATTTTAAAATACAATTTTATTCATAGTGTAGATGTGCAGGGGGACTCCGGAGCTGAACCGCATGGTTTCAGGTCCGGGACCCCCTGCTTCCCGAGATACAGGCCCCATTATGAGGTGCCGTATCCCTCTGCATTTAAATGTCC
Source organism: Ascaphus truei (assembly GCA_036426205.1). Lineage (NCBI taxonomy): Eukaryota > Metazoa > Chordata > Amphibia > Anura > Ascaphidae > Ascaphus > Ascaphus truei. The sequence goes on along the minus strand of WSYH01008127.1, from coordinate 23,261 downwards.
CGATCACGTGACCGCGGAATGTAAACAAAGCAGAGGGATATCGGCACCCCATAAAGGGTGCCTTATCTCGGGAAGCAGGGGGTTCCCCGGACCTAAAACCAAAGCGGTTCAGTTTCTGGAGACCCGTCCACATCTACACTAGAATAAAACACACATATCAATAAACATCATTCCTTACCTTTGCAGCTATCTGCTATGGTACGAAGCAGCATGAATGTTTTTTAATAATAGTGTACTTGAGCAGGGGTCCCCTGAGCTGAACCGCATTGATGTTGGATCAGGGACCCCCTGCTTCCCGATGTTACAGGCCCGGTATGTGTTTCGGGTGCCAGTGTCGCCGCCATCTTTATAGCGTCCATATGCGACGGCCCGCTATAAGATGGCGGCGACACTGGCACCAATGCCCCAAACCGGGGCCTGTAAACTTGGGAAGCAGGGGTCCCAGATCTAGCAAACACATGCGGTTCTGCTCAGGAGACCCCCTGCTCCCGCACAATATTATTAAAATACTTAATGCTGCTTCATTACCATAGCGGTATCCGCTATGGCAATGAAGGGTTGGTTAAGCATAATGCTGGTTTTATTGGGGACTTGCCCTCCAATAACATTGCAATAAACAACATACACCCCCTTTGCCCCAACAATCCCTATACCACAGTACATATATTACATTTGGGATGCACAGCAATGATACTATAGGCAGGCGGGGCCCTTTGGTGTTCCCCGCAGGCATGCAGTCCAATTCTGTGCCCCCAAAATATTAAACAACACATAAATCTTTCAATAAATACACCCCTCCTAACACATAAGGACAGTAATGTGCCATAACTAATTATCCAGAATAGGATAATAGATTATTTGCCCATTATGAAACATATCAAACATGCATAATAAAAACATGAAATTTAATCTTAAACTCACCACATGTATGTATTTATGTATGTCTTTATTTGTATAGCCGCCATAAAATGTGGCATAGCGCTTCACAGTAGTAATACATGTCATATAAATAACAAATATAAATAACAATCATGGGACAAAAGTGCTCGACAACTGAAAAGTAACATAAGGAAGGAGTCCCCTGCTCCGAGGAGCTTACAATCTAATTGGTAGGTGGGAGAACGTACAGACATAGGGAGGAATAACTAGTAAGTGCGTCTGCAGGGGCCAGCGTTTGTGTCATGTGTCCCATGTTATCCAGTGCTACTCATATGCTTCTTAAGCAGATGTGTCTTAAGGTGGGTCTTAAAGGTGGATAGCGAGGGGGCTAGTCGGGTATTGAGGGGAAGGGCATTCCAGAGGTGTGGGGCAGGAGAAGTGAGAAAGGTTTAAGGGGGCGGAGAGTGGAGAGAGCTTTAGATACAAAGGGGGTAGAAAAAGACTCACTTGAGAAGAACGCAAGAGCGTGATGGAGCATAGCCGAGAAATTAGGGCTGAGATGTAATGAGGGGCAGAAGAAGTAAAGCTTTAAAAGTGAGGCAGTAGAATTGAGTGTGAGATACGCGATTTAATCGGAAGCCAGGAGAGGGATTTCAGGAGGGGAGACGCTGGGACGAGAGATTTAGGAAGAGTAGAGTGATATTCTGGCAGCAGTGTTTAGGATAGATTGTAGGGAGAGACAGGTGAGAGGTAGGAAGGCGGGACAGCAGGAGGTGGCAGTAATCGAGACGTGAGAGAAGAGGGCCTGAGTCAGAGTTTAGCAGCGTTGAGTAACAAGAGAAAGGGGTATCTTGTGATATTGTGGAGGGAAAAAGCGACAAGTTTTAGAAACGTTTTGAATATGAGAGGAGAATGGAGAGAGGATCAAGTGTGACCATAGGCAGCGTGCTTGGGCTATGGGTGAATGATCGTATTTCCAATAGCAATGTGGAAGGATGTAGCAGGGCCAGGTTTGGGAGTAGTATAAGGAGCTCTGTTTTTGCCATGTTAAGTTTTCAGTCGGCGGATGGCCTCCAGGATGATATTCCAGAGAGGCATTCAGGAAACTTTGGTCTGATAGAAGGGTGCAGGTGTAAGGTCAGGGGTTGAAAGGTAAATTTGTGTGTCGTCAGCATAGAGGTGATATTTAAACCCAAAAGATGTGATTAGGTCACCTAGAGAGAGTGTGTAGAGAGAAAAGAGACGGGGTCCCAGGACAGAGCCCTGGGGTACCCCCACAGAGAGATCAATAGAGGAGGAGGAGGTGTTAGCAAAAGAGACACTGAAGGTACGATGGGAGAGGTAAGAGGAGATCCAGGATAAAGCTTTGTTCCGAATACCAAGAGTATGGAGAATGTGAAGGAGAAGAGGGTGGTCCACGGTGTCGAATGCTGCAGAGAGGTCGATTAATATGAGCAGAGTGTAATGACCTCTGTCTTTGGCAGCGTGGAGGTCGTCAGTTATTTTAGTGAGGGCTGTTTCAGTAGAGTGAGCAGTGCGGAAGCCAGATTGTAGAGGGTCTAGTACAGAATAGGTGTTGAGAAAGTGTAGCAATCGAGAGAATACAAGACGTTCAAGGAGTTTGGAGGCAAAAGGCAGGAGGGAGACAGGTCGATAGTTAGAAGGACAGGTAGGGTCAAGCTTGCTGTTTTTGAGTAATGGTATAACGGTTGCATGTTTGAAGGATGAAGGAAAGGTACCAGAGTAGAGGGAAGAGTTAAAGATCTGTGTGAGCATAGGGATTATAGAAGGAGCAAGAGGTTTTAGGAGATGGGAGGGAATGGGATCAAGAGGGCAAGTGGTAGAGGGAGAAGAGGAGATCAGCAGTGATACATCCTCCTCCGAGATAGCAGAAAAAGAGTCAAGAAAGACAGGAGGAGAGTTGGGAAGCATTGTGGGATGGGAGGAGGCAACAGATGGGATGTTCTGCCGTATGGACTCCACCTTTTTCTTAAAAAAGTCAGCAAAGTCCTGAGGTGAGATGGAGGAAGAAGAGGAGGCAGCTGAGGGTGGTCTGAGTAGAGAGTCAAAGACAGAAAAGAGACGGCGTGGGTTAGACTTGTGTGTGTTGATTAGTGATGAAAAGTAGGTTTGTTTAGCCTGAAAGAGGGCAGAGTTGAAACAGGATAGCATAAATTTGTAGTGAATGAAGTCTGCGAGCGTATGAGATTTCCTCCAGAGGCGTTCAGAGGAACGAGTGGAGGAACGCAGCATGCGTGTGTGGGAGTTTAGCCAGGGTCTGGGGTTAGAAGGGCGAGGATGGCAGAGAGAAAGTGGGGCATGAAGATCAAGAGAGGAAGATAAGGCAGAGTTGTAGTTCCCGACCAGGTTGTCAGGGTCTGAAGCAGAACTGAGAGAGGAGAGGGAGGAGCGTAAAGTGGAATCAAGAGCTGGTAGGTTAATAGAGCGCAGGTTTCTGCAAAAACGAGGGCGAGATGGAGATGGAGAGAAGCGAGAGAGAGAAAATGAGATGAGGTGATGGTCGGAGAGAGGAAAAGGGGAAATGGAGAAGTCGGAGAGAGAGAAGTTTTTAGTGAAAACCAGGTCTAAGTAGTGGCCATCCTTGTGGGTGCTGGCTGCAGTCCACTGTTGAAGGCCAAAAGAAGAGGTTAGAGAAAGAAAGCGGGAAGTCCAAGGGAGAGAGGGGTCATCAATGTGGCAGTTGAAGTCCCCAAGGAGAAGAACAGGGGAGTCTGAGGAGAGAAAGAAAGAGAGCCAGGATTCAAAGTGAGAGAGAAAGGCAGAATGGGGATGAGTAGAGGAAGGTGGGCGATAGATGACCGCCACATGGACTGGGAGAGGAGAGAAGATCTGGACTGTGTGAGCCTCGAAGGAGGGAAAAGCAAGAAAGGGGGGAATAGAAACTGTTCTGGAATGGCAGAGAGAGGAGAGCAGGAGCCCCACGCCTCCACCCCTGCCACCAGGGCGTGGAGTGTGGGAGAAGGAAAGGCCACCATAGGAGAGGGCAGCTTCCAGAGCAGAGTCAGACTGAGTGAGCCAGGTTTCAGTTATAGCAAAGAGAAGCAGGGAGTGAGAGAGAAAGAAGTCATGCACAGAGAGGAACTTGTTAGAGAGGGAGCGAGCATTCCAAAGGGCACTGGAGAAAGGGAGAGAGGAGGGAGGGTGGCAGGGGATGGGTATGAGGTTAGAGGGGTTGACACCAGAAGGAGTAGAAGTTGCATGTGGAAGGCGAGGACGAGAGCAAGTAGAAATAAGGCAGGGACCAGGATTGGGAGAGATATCCCCAGAAGCAAGGAGGAGAAGCATGGACAGAAAGAGAATATGTGAGGATGATTTGTAGGGGTGTGTTTTAGTGCAGGCGGCATAACTGTGTGGTGACAGAGGGTGCAGGTAAGAGAGGAGTTCATGTGAACTGAGAAGTGGTGAAGTAAGGAGAGATGGCGAAATATGAATAGAGTTAGAGACATGATGAGGCTGGTGGAAGGAAGTGCATAATTTGAAAATAAGTGAGGTTACAGTAAATATAAAAAGTAAAGGTGGCATCACAGCAATAGTAATGTGTTGAGATGTGCAGTGTGGGATGATAACCTCCTTTCCAGCGTAGTTCAAATGCAGGAATCAGAAGCAGTAGATTGTGTCCATTTTTTCCACTTCTTTTTGAACTTCCTTTTTTAAACTTCCATACTACTTTAAAGATTTCTACTTAAAAGCATTTCTGCTTAAGAGCAAAGGCTGCAAGCAGCAATGGCTGTTGTAAGTTTATTTATATACATTTAGAAAGTCACCTGGTTGGTACAACAAACTTAATTAGCATTTTGCATCTTACAATTAAACCAACAGCTAGACAAATGTATATCAAATGTCACACAATTGCATTCAGTGTATACATGATGCAATTAATGTGTGCATCATGTAACACTATGCAAAATCAATTTCAAAATAAAATACACTATGCCAGCGACTATACATACAATGCCAGCCACAAATTCAACATTTGTATGCTCTTGTATTGCCCCTGTATGTTATGTTTATATATATGTATAGACATACAGGGATAATAATTGATTGATTTGCTAATGTTGATGTTTTTTTCATGTATTTCAAATTTATTTAGCTGCTTTATTTCTACATTGTGTGGTAATGTCATTTTTATTGCTCTTTGCAGGAGTATATTTCAGGGTCTTGCTTTTGAATAATGACTTATTTCTGGTAGTTAGATTTGTATGATGGTGGTTACTTTGAATTAGAATTATTTTCTCATTGGTTTGTATTTAGGAATTGAATAGTGAATTGTATAATTGATTGGGATTGTATTGTAATTGATGTAGGAAATTGATTGATTGATTGATGGTAAATGTATTTATGTTTACTTGCTATGTTTCTATTTGAATTTGTGGCTGGCATTGTATGTATTGTGGCTGGCATAGTGTATTTTATTTTGAAATTGATTTTGCATAGTGTTACATGATGCACACATTAATTGCATCATGTACACACTCAATGCAATTGTGTGACATTTGATATACATTTGTCTAGCTGTTAAACTTAATTGTAAGATGCAATGTGGTGATTTTAAGATTAACATTTCATGTTTTTATTTATGCATGTTTTATGTGTTTCATAATGGGCAAAATAAATCATGTATTTATGGAGGGGCACAGGGGGTGGGTTATGTATTGAATAAATATAATGATGTTTATTGTGGGGCTGTGTATTGTATTTCTTGTGGGTACTGGGGGTGGGGAAAAGGGGTATTGGCCCCAAGGGTGTGTGGGTAGGCCTCCCGCCTGGGTTAGTGGGTGAGGGTGGTTAGGCCTCATGGGATGGGTAGTGGGGGAGGATATTTAGGCCTCGCGAGTGGTGGGTGAGGGTGGGTTAATCCCTTAATGACTGTAGCGGTTAATAACCGCTATGGTGATTAAGGGTTTAGGGGACATTACATTGGCTTTTGTTATTCTTGTTTATGTTTTGCAGCATCGGAGGGGGCATGGACGGTTATGAAGATGAGGATGGCCTTCATCGTGGCAGCCGGACAAGGGTGAGTGCAATATGTATTGAATGTATTTATTGTTCTTTATGTATTTTAAATGGGCAAAAGGACTATTATCCTAAGCTTCATTTTGCAAAGCCAGTATAACCAACCCCACACTGATGAGACCCATTAAGTTCAAAACAGCTGTCTGTGGGTGGGTTTACTGGCTATGCATCTTAACCCAGGCTGTGCTGAAAGCTGTGAATTGCAGTAAGCAAAAGCTTACAGGGGACCATGTTATATGGGTTTGAAGCAAAAGGTGGAACTGTGTGCTCATTTGCATGTCATTTCCAAGAATCCCTTGCTGCAGTGGAACACTATGTGCTGGGTGATAATGGTGAAAGGCAGGGTTGTAGACCTGGAAAAAAGTTATATCTGTGGCGCTCAATACTGTAGTTATCAAAACAATTCTGATAGATAATATAAAATATACAACCAGAGCCACGGAAATCGCCCGTCCGAATGGATGCTCCACGTGATATGGATGAACATGTAAATATATAAAAAAATCAAATCATAGCATAATACTGTAAAACATATACACAAATTAACAAACAACATACAACACTTAACAGACGCTGAGAACAACAGGTGACTACTTACAATAGTATTTAATATGGCATATCATTAATATCATAAAATACACTTAATACACATAAAATAGTACATAATCTTTTGACCATCTCAGACTAGAAAAAGACATTCCCCACGCTGAATTCCATAAATACCTCCAGCTCAGATCATTTTATAATAAATTTGCCCCATACCCCCCATTAACGAATTTTGAAAAGCTCGGTCGGGCAGAAACCGACACTAAGGGACTCATATCTACGATATACAGAGAGGTAGTCGAGCCTGCAATCTCAAAGCACCAATCACCTACATTTCGTACCCAATGGGAAAGAGACCTAGGGGAGACCTTGGACGACGAAGAGTGGAATGCTATATTCCTAGGAGCCGCAAAAAGTTCTATATGCACCACACTGAAGGAGAACGCATATAAAGTTCTTATGAGATGGTACCTCACCCCACTCAAATTATCTAAGTTTGTACCAGGGTCCTCCCCATTGTGCCCTAAACAGTGTGGAGGAACAGCTGACTTGTTACATATGCTGTGGTCTTGCCCGCTGATATACCCGCTATGGGAAAAGATCAGAAATTGGATTCAGAGAATATTTGATCACACTATTCCCCCAGACCCGTGGCTGTTTCTCATGAACAGACCCCTAAAGGGCCTATCAAAATCACACAATAAACTAATTGCACATTTTGCTCTAGCTACGCGGTGCGAGATCGCAGCACTATGGAAACGCCCCGATATTCCAATTATCCCAAAGATTCGGAATCGTATTTGGTTTATCTTCCAGATGGAAAAGTTAACGAGCTTAGTTAATGACACTGGCGACAATTATCTAAAAGTTTGGGCCCCCTGGCTTGCCCAAACAGACATCCCTGGGGTAGAGCGTAACACAATTTGGCTATAATAGTAATAAATGCGTTCTCCTTTGGGGACATAAGAACCAACCCCACACCTAGAACCTCATACTCCTTACGCCCAATCACTTACTCTACCGAAAGGCCTCACTAGTTGATACATAGTCCTCACGTTGTCCAGGTGTTCCCTGGAGGCAGATGTATTGTTATCCTTGGATACACCTTCCCTCTCTCCTCCCCCCCCCCCCCCTCCTTTACCTCCTCCCCCCCCCACCCCCTTTTTTTTTTTTATTTTATTTTTTTTATTATTATTATTTACCCCAGTACCTTACACATGACGATTCCCACTCACGTGGTTAAGTAGGGCTCGAAAAACTACGTGAGTTTATTATGCTTTTGTTATTGTATATGATATGCTAAATATGCACCTGATGTCTTTTTTTTTTATGTATATCATGCATTTATGTATAATAAAATACAAGTTATAAAAAAAAAAATAGTACATAAAAACATATAATAGGTTCAGGCAAGATTCTCCAACTCGGGTGGGGGTACCTGCTTACCGAAAACAAGATGGTATCAGGCAATGGATAATTCAAAGAGTATCCCCTCTTATAGATAGCTGCTGCTGCTGCTTACACCTGGGCTCAGACGAGTGGTCTCATATGGGCAGGGACAGGTTTTTCCAGCCTGCGGCGTCTGCCTCAGTCCTCACCCAGCACCGTAGCACCGTCCACGCATGGCAGAGGCTCCAGGACTGCACACACCGATACTTCCTGGTCTGACCGCGCCACACGCACCAAACAATGCAATGCTGAAATGCCGGATATTCCTACGCCAGCGTTCGATTGCCCACAGCTCGCAGCTCACAACTTCAGAAGGGTACAGCACTCACACCCGAGTGGTAGGGACCTCACGGAACCACCCTACGCGTTTCAAAAGTCTTGCTTTCTTCCTCAGGGGTAAAAAGTACACTTGATACACTGTACAGTAAATTAACAGAATTATTCCACACAAACGCAGTCTCAGGCAGTGATAACTTTTAATTAACTTTGAAAACACATAGTTTTCCCTGCTTCCATCTGGTCATCTCAGTAGACAAACCAGACTCATTGAGCACACACACGCACACTGACTGAGGCAGCGATAACTTTTAATTAACTTTGAAAAACAGTGTGCACTGTTTTTTTAACCTGTGGTATGTTTCCTTGCAGTACATAAAACAGACTAATTGAGTTGCACCTTCCCCCACATCACCACTATCAACACCTACAGTACTGTAGTCTCTCCCCCGAGCCATAGGCATTTCACACCGACAGACACACAAAGGTTTAATGTTTTGGCTGTACGCCGTTTAATTTAACTTCCTGGTTCCACTTCTCACGCATGCACATAGGGAAAAAGTCCGGGTTTGAAAATTAGTGAACAGTATAATGCCTTCACAACCCACAGTACCAATGGGACATTGAACTTCGAAATAAGTAGAGAATAATTCCTGGTCTTAGAAACACATAATGTGATGGGTATTGGTGATATTTAACCAAATATTATATTTTACAATCACCACATTTTTGTTTGTCAATGAAAATGCATATTGCATTATACTTTATCTTAGCATGTGCAATTTATGCTGGATAATTGAACCAAAAAAATACATGTCTATAAAAAAAATTGGACTTTATACCTGTATTCCATACTTACATTATAAACCTTTGATATGCTTGATGCACAATACAGTGCATAAACATAATTATTACACACACACACACACACACACACACACACACACACACACACACACACACACACACACACACACACACACAGTCTCAGGCAGTGATAACATTTAATTAACTTAGAAACCAAATTTTACATTTTACACATTTGTCTAACTGTTTTTTCCTCCTTTCCGTTTATCCTAGCAAGTGTTAACGACACCCCAAGGCTGCTAAACCGAGCAATCTTATCTCATCTTGTCATTGAGAGAGCTGGGATTTGGCCAAGCTATTGAGTATTATTATTCAAACAGTACAATAGGCTTGGACCTGACCCCCTCCCAGATGCATGCTGGATTTCTGTGAAAGAAAATAAAGGGGCAAAGGTAATTACTGCAGGATTAGGGTACTATAGGCCTAGACTGCCTTACAGTATTAACAGTCACACAAAATAAATACACTTTTAGTTACAGTACATGTTATACAGTATCCTGTTTCCAATCAGTGATACACAGATTAATAATATCTGAAAATGTTAACCACATACAGTACAGTACATTACTATTCTTTTAAAGAAATAAAGGAAAAGGTGAGAATTACTGCAGACATGGAATGATTACTTAACATTTAATTTAAGGGATTTTGTCACATACTTTGTAAAAAATGGAACGTCACATGGTACAGGAACCAATGGGATTGTCTTCAATCCCACTGGCTGTAGGACTGTGTGATGGCAGCCATGTGGTTTTAAGGATATGGCGAACCTCCCTTGGAGATGACATCACATCCTTAATTTTTTTAAAAGCCTGTCACATGATACAGCATCCAATCGGATTGGACCTGTACCATCTGACCCTAAAATGTGATGTCACAGTCCTTAAATAAGGCTGCTCCATCTAATGTTAGTTTAAGAAGCCGTCCAGTCAACATTCATTTTGGATTTAACATGGGGATTCAATGGATTACAATGGAAAGAAGATTGAAGATGGAAGAAAAGAAGATAGAAGAAAGAAGATTTTCTTACCTGATTGACGATCATAGCCGAGGATGTTGGAGGATGGTGTCTTTAGTTGAGAGCTTCCTGATACCCTGAGATTCGGACGTGAAGACTTCTAAAGGTAAGAAAAATATTGAATGTGTGTAATTTTATTTTTTCATGTTTTTTTATTGTATTTTTTAATTTTTATGTTTTTGCTTGTCCATTGACTGCTAATGTGTTTATCTATGCCCATTGAGGGTATAGATATATACAGTGACAGACAATACATTTTTTGGCAAATGCTTGTTTTGAATTAATGGTTATGTTTTATATTTCTGTTTATCGGTTTGAGTTAAATGTGATGTATTTGTAGGGCTTTCTTTAATTAAATTTTTGGATTGTTTAGGTGTTAATTTCATTGTTATGTTTGTTAGGGGTTACATTCCGCTATTGTTGATTTTTTGGGGGCCTGTTGTTTTTTTATTTTTATTTTGCCCATTGACTGCTATAGTGGCTTATCATGCCCATATTATATGCTCATATTATATGGGCATGATGTATCATTATGCCGATCAATGGGTAGTGGGTGGGGGTACTTATGCCAGGGTGGGTGGTTAGGCCTCCCGGGTGGGTAGCAGGAGAGGGGGGTTAACCCCTTAATTACTATAGCGGTTACTAATCACTAACATGATTAAGGAGTTGGGGGCCATTAGATTGTATTTTATCTTGTTGTGTTCCTGCAAACAGAGAACATGAATGCGGAGGATGATTATGAGGATGCCCTGCTTCCTGGCAGGGGTAAGTAGAAGTTTTATTTATTTTATGCTGCTGTTTATTGTTTTATTTTGAATGGAAAAATGTACTATTATCCAGATCTGGATCATAGTAATTTTGCCCATTATTGTACTGTAATGTTAGGGTTGTTGGGGGGTAGAGGGTGTGCCCATTCCTTGCCTTTGGGATATCTTTGCTTCCATTGTTGGCATAGGTAACCACACTGGCAATGAATGGGTGTATTGTTTAGTATTGTATTTGTATTGCGTTTCAATGTTTATTGTGGGTAGCAAGCGTGGGGGAAGGTGGTATTTTGCCCATGGTGGATGTTTATACCTACCGGGTGGGTAGCGGCAGGGTTAACCCCTTCATTGCCTTAGTGGTATTAACCACTAAGGTAATGAAGGGGTTAACTCCTCCCACAACCACCCCCCCACTAGGCCTAAACACCTATCATGGGACAAATACCACCATCACCCACTCCCGCTACTCACAATAAACATGGCAATGGTAGTAATCCCCTTCATTGCATTAGTTGTTAACCACTAAGGTAATGAAGCTGCCTGTAAATGCATTTTTATTTAATCGGATTGATGCCGGGGGTCTACGGAGCTGGAATTAATGTGTATCAGTCCCAAAGATCCCCAGCATCAATCCGATGCAGGAAAAAAGCATTTCTTTTCTAAGTCCTGCTCGCAGATCGTATCTCGCTGCCCTTTGCTGGCGAGATGAATCTTTGATAAGCATCAATTCCAGAGTGCCGATTATCTCATCGGAGCTACTAGAACTGTGTGATTTCAGAAAAATGCGATTTGCAGATGTTTTGCATCTCCTGTGTGATTTGTTTGGCCAGGAGAGAGAAATCATCAAAAAAAGGCATTTCCCGCACGATTTAACCAACCCATCAAGGCTTTCTGAATAGCTACCTAACAACATTTTGTGATAGCTGCTCAAAATCCTCGACAAGTTGGTTATCAAAGCTACTAGAATGAGGCCCAGTGTTTTTCACTGTTTTTTAGATCAAAGACAAAACGGTGTTCTCACAGTTTTGTAGCAGATATTTTTGGAATATGAATCAATAATGGTATAACAGTTCTATGAAGTAATTTGTTGTGTGTAATGTGTACACATGAGGCATAATAAAGGGTATTCTTGTTTAGTCTGTCTAGATTTCCTCCTGTGAGAGTCTTGACATTTCCAATGCTTCAACCAATCAAAAACCATTGCATGCATATAAATGCTGATTAGAATATTTGCAAATGTACAGCAGAGATTGTGACTATTCTAACACAAACCAGTGGCAAACGCCAAAAAGACCGAGGTACACCCAGGTACTTGCTGGGTACATGCCTTATCCTTCTTCTCTCCTCAGGTAAAATCCATCTCTAAATCCTCTCATTGAAGTCTTTGCTGTGTGTATTAAAGTATATGCAAGTGATACAATGCTAGGTAAAAAAACATATTTGAATGCTGTTTTCTTTCTACCCCTAATCAAATTAAGCATTGACACCTAGGCAGGGAACACACTGTGTAGAAAACCATCTGTTTGAATGTGCCTCAGATGTGCTAATTAAGCAGACAGAACCAAACTGTCAGGTGACTTTTTAGGCCCATATAAACCCAGTCAGAACAGCTAGTCTGCCTGCAGCCCATGACCAAGTGGCCCATTATAATTGGCAGGACTACTGCACAACTGAAGTTTAAAAGGAAGTTGTGAAGAAGTGGACAACACCTATTGGCCCTGATTCCTGCATTTGAACTATGCTGGAAAGGAGGATATCATCTATACCAGACTGCATCATTACTGCTGTGATGCTGCCTTTACCATTTATATTTGCTGTGACTTCACTTCTTCTCAAATTATGCACTTCTTTTTACCAGCCTCAGTATGCCTCTAACTCTATTAATATATCTCCATCTCTCCTTCCTTCACCACTTCTCTGTTCACATGAACTCCTTTCTAACATGCGTACTCTGACACCACACAGCTATATCCCCTGCACTAAAAAACACCCCTACAAATCATCCTCACACTTCCTCTTTCTATCCATGCTTCTCCTCTTTGCTTCTGGGGATATCTCTCCCAATCCTGGTCCCTGCCGTATTCCTACATGCGCTCGTCCTCGCCTGCCAATTGCAACCTCTACTGCTTCTGGTGTCAACCCCTCCAACCCCATACTCATCCCCTGCCACCCTCCCTCCTCTCTCCCTTTCTCCTGTGCCCTTTGGAATGCTCGCTCCCTTTATAACAAGTTCCTCTCTGTACATGACTTTTTTCTCTCTCACTCTCTGCTCCTATTTGCTATAATTGAGACCTGGCTCACTCAGTCTGACTCTGCTCTGGAATCTGCCCTCTCTTATGGTGGCCTTTCTTTCTCCCACACTCCGCGCACTGACGGCAGGGGTGGGAGCGTGGGGCTCCTGCTCTCCTCTCTCTGCCGTTACCGAACCCTTCCTATTCCTCCATCTCTTGCTTTTCCCTCCTTTGAGGCTCACACTGTCCAGATCTTCTCTCCTCTCCCTGTCCACGTGGTGGTCATCTATCTCCCATCTACCTCTACTCATCCCCCTTCTGCCTTTCTTTCTCACTTTGAATCAATGCTCTCTTTCTTTCTCTCCTTAGACTCCCCTGTTCTTCTCCTTGGGGACTTCAATTGCCACATTGATGACCCCTCTCTCCCTTGGGCTTCCCGCTTTCTCTCTCTAACCTCTTCTTTTGGCCTTCAACAGTGGACTGCAGCCAGCACCCACAAGGATGGCCACTAATTAGACCTGGTTTTCACTAAAAACTTCTCTCTCTCCGATTTCTCCATTTCCCCTTTTCCTCTCTCTGACCATCACCTCATCTCATTCTCTCTATCTCGCTTCTCCCCATCTCCACATCCATCTACCCCCCAGTTCAGCAGAAACCTGCGCTCTATTCACTTACCTGACTTTGAGTCCACTTTAGGTTCCTCCCTCACCTCTCTCAGTTCTGCTACAGACCCTGACAACCTTGTCAGGAACTACAACTCTGCCTTGTCCTCCTCTCTTGATCTACATGCCCCGCCTTCTCTCTGCCACTCTCGCCCTTCTAACCCTAGCTAAATTCCCACACGCGCATGCTACGTTCCTCCACTCGTTCCTCTGAACGCCTCTGGAGGAAATACTCTCGCAGACTTCCTTCACTAAAAATTTATGCTATCCTGTTTCAACTCTGCCCTCTCGCTAGCTAAACAGGCCTACTTTTCTCCACTAATCAACATGCACAAGTCTAACCCACGCCGACTGTTCTCTGTCTTTGATACTCTACTCAAACCACCCTCAGCTGCCTCTCCTTCCTCTATCTCCGCTCAGGACTTTGCTGACTATTTTAAGGAAAAGGTGGAATCAATACGTCAGAACATCCCCCTGTTTATTCCTCCCATCCTACACCTCTTCCTAACTCGCCTCCTGCCTTCCTTGACTCTTTTTCCACTGTCTCAGAAGAGGATGTGTCGCTGTTGATCGCCTCTTCTCCCTCTACCACTTGCTCTCTTGACCCCATTCCCTCCATCTCCTAAAACATCTTTGTCCTACTATAATCCCTATGTTCACACACATTTTTAACTCCTCCCTTTGCTCTGGAACACTTCCATCCTCCTTCAAACATGCAGTAAATATTGAAGAGAGAGAACCCAATATAGCACTCAGGTTCGCATTCTGAAGATGAGTGAATGATTTAAAACATAATCTTTATTAGTAGCAACGTATATAAAATAATGGATGATAGAACAACGTACTGGAGGTAGGTTGATCCTAATAAATGATAGCCATATTGGCTCCGGATCCGGCTAGTTAGTGTGTACCAGATAATTTTAATAAACCACTGGTAACAAGACGCACAGAAATCCTGTACGGACCTGTGTAATGAGTGAATACTCTGGGTGTGCCCGGGTAGGTACTGAGGCTACAGATCACAAGGGTAATGGCTCATAGACCCTAGTATGACATAGTAATGTGACCAGTAGTGACTAATCGACATATAAAACAAATACACTATGTATATCAGTGGTGGTAATTGGTGTAATCACGCTAATACTCCCTGTGGAAAAATCACATACCCAAAACAGTGTACGAATGACCTAAAATAACACTCGGAGTGCTGTGTTCTGCAGGAGTGTATTGACCTGCAGTACCTGCGTGGCTATAACCATAGGTGAGTATCCTGACTGTAGCTCATCGAAAAGGTCAGTAGGACCCCAATATGGGAGGCACTGATATGGGAGACAAACATAAAGCTTGAGCATATATCAGAGGTCTAGGAGCGGTGATGCACTCCTACTGTGCTTCAAGGGTGGTAAAAAGGTGATGCCTAATAAATAATCATGTAAGTATATAATGATAGTGTTAGGGTCCAGAGAGACCCTAGTGGAAATTATGTCACCACTTTGAGGTGGTGGTGGTCTGTGTACAGGATTTTGGAACTACCTGATACAGACATGCCAATACTATTTGGTAAGTAAACAGCAAATGAAGCGGTGAGGGGTGGATAAAGTATAGTGCGAAATGATCCTGGTATGTATGGCTGAGAAGATTGTATCGGCCGTCATAGAAATGGGGTATACAGAAACCCCTCATTGAGGCCTCTGGGTGATAGTGTCCCACGTAGGAGTGCATCACCGCTCCACTATGCATGCATCTGACAACAAAGCAATAACCACACACAATTACAGTCAGATCTTTATTATATTAGTGTGCTGGATATGTAGTCACATACATTGGTATACTTACTGTGCCCTGTAACAGAACCAAGCATATCACGGCACACCAGGGCAGTTAATCTATGACGTCATCTCTGGGGGCCCTATATATACCTGCCTACCTGCAGGTATCCTAGTGATACTTACCATTCGCCTGAGAAAGCCTCTCGTGAAACGCGCGCGTCGGCTCCAACCTCCCACTTGCACAAGCATCAGTCACTCCATCCGCATGATTTTCTGAACCGCGAGTTTGATGCGGTAGTCTGCTCGTGCCTTACCATACAGGGTATAGAAGTGCTCCGACGTCACTCTAGCCTCGTTCAGTAGTGTTTACAGGGTTAGTGCTCCTATGTATATGAGTACTGAGTTACGTTTGCCTGCAGCAACACTGAAGCTGCGCTGCTGTGTCCGGATTCCTTCACAGCAGCAGCGAGGTTATACCTTCCTGTTAGTGCAACAGCCTAGACCTCTGATATATGCTCAAGCTTTATGTTTGTCTCCCACATCAGTGCCTCCCATATTGGGGTCTGTAGACAGACGTTCACAGAGGTACACAATTGGAGTCGTTATAATGTGAAATTATAATAGGCTTTATGGTGCCTTGTCCTTTTCATCAGGAAATTATCCAAACACAGGGGGAACAAAGCTTCCATTCACTTGGGAGTATTTCTATGTGAATCCTTGCAATGAGTTCACATCCTCCATTAGTTAAGCATTTCTCCCATTCCAAACACATAGCATAGAAAATAAGCAGATATAAGCAGTATCTTAATAATGAAAGTCTTATCTGTTTTCAGCTGTAGAGTAAGCTTCTCTGCTCTCCTGGAAAACCGCCACCCGTGCGTGCACAGAAAAATATCAGCATCCAGGTTTAGAATCTTATTGGGGTGTCTTGCAATCAGCTCTGGCTGTGTGGCTGGCAGAACTCAAACATTGTGGTGTCTCCAAAGGTCAGCTCTCAGTCAGAGCTAAAGAGAGTCACTTCCTGTCTAACAAGGCAGGCTTTTTGTAAACAATCTAATCAGGCGGTGGGTTTAGTAATTACTACCACACTGCTAGATTAAAGAACATTACTGAAACGGGATAAGTCCCCTGTTACATACCTCCCGTTTTTGTGGAAAGCTCGGGCTACCACGGCCAAAGCCCATCCTTCCAGTCTCATTTCTAGATATCTCTGTGACTTGAATGAGAGGGATGGAGGAAGAGAACCCTCTGTCCCGCGGGATTGGAGCCCTTTCTCCAGTTTATTTTGTCTCCTCCCGAAGATGCTTGAGATCAGCACTCCTCAGTTGCTCGAGGAGGACTTTTTCCACGTAAAGTCCTTTTTACCATCGCGTTCGGCGTCTTGAGATTTCTGTTGCGTCGGTGCACTCCTATTTTTGTAGACAAAGTGTATGGCAACAGTTGTAGAGCAGTTAGAGATAGCCCTTAGAGTTTTCTGCTCTTGAAGTGGTCTTCTGCAGCTTCTCCACACCACGGAGTCGCCAGTTCAGCTTCTTCAGCTAAGGATTCTTTCGCTTTGATTCTGCACTCTACATCTTATGTGTGTTGCCTGTTGGCAGCTGTAGGTTGGCTAGTGCTTTCTTTGGTGGCTCAAACTTCGTAATTTTGTTTGAAGTTGCGTGGAGTCCCCAACTACTCCACTGTACCCTTGTCCTTACGGCATAGTTACTGTGGGATACTGTGGCTTGGGCTGAGCCAATACTTTTTCCCGTATTGGAGGATCTGTATCAGAGTCTCCTTCATATTCTGGGCTCTGTAATTTTTGTCGTCGCAAGGTTGCCGCTGCGTCTGTTTTCTCCTTGGTGTAACTGACTCAAGGGAATGGAACAGTCCTCTCTGTCTCTCCAGCTTTTTGCTCCAGTTTCTGGGCCTTCTCACGCTCCCTCTCATACAGAGTCACCTGGTATCGAAGCTTCGCTTCAACGATGCTCTGAAGAAATGCAGCGTGGCCTTTAGCTCCTCATAACGCTCTGTGGGGATGTACTGGGTCTATTCAGACGTTCCTGCAGCACTTGTACCACTTTAGCAGCCTGCAGTTTTTCTTCTTCCTGTAGCGTTTGCTGCCTTCTCCTCAGCATACGAGGTGTGTACGCAGACCTTGTCAGTTGCTTCTGCAGTCGGTGCTCTGCGTCAAAACTTTCCTTGACTTCTATCTGTTAACTGAAAATTTTCTTCTTTCAGTTTATAGTTTTCTCTTTTAATCTATGAACTTCTCCTTTTCAGTCTATGTATTCTTCAGGGCTTCTTTGCAGTCCTCCTTCCATTACGCACATCTGCTTTGAGAATGACAATCTCCTGGCGTGAGACTCCTCTTCTCTAGGTTGAGGGTCTGAAGCTCCTTCTAGAGACTTTGAGAACTGTACCAAGATTTCCATAGAGTTTTTAGCAATGTCAGCTCCTCAGTGAGACTGTGTAGTTCTCTTCTGGAAACTTCCAGGTCTGTGCGGCAGTGTGGTCTCATGATGTGAGGCATCAAGCTCTATACGAAGAGTGTGAACCTCTTGCTGGAAGACTGTCATCGGCTTCAGTGCCTCCTCATACTTCCGCTTTAGCGTAGCCACCAATTTTAACAGATTGCTCGCTTTCATCCATGGCGGAGATAGTAGCCTTGCAGTATCTAGCTCAGTCTTGAGATCCTCCAATTCGGTCTGGCCGCAGAATAAATTGTGAGCACAGTCTTCTGTAGCTCAGCATTATTTTTTCTCTCTCTTCCTAATTCTTCACAGAGCAGATCCACAGTCATGCCTGGCAATTTTCAGGGCGTCTTCAGGGCTGGTCAAGGGATCGTCACTCATAGTTCTGGCTCCGCTTCCCTGGGATGACTAGTTGAGGGTCGTCACGTTGGCACCGGACAGACACTTCTTTGGGGTACACGACTTCTGCCTTGGGGCCCTCTGATATCGTATTAACCGTGGGACGAATTCTCTCATTTCTCTAGGCTGCAGGGCACCCGGCTCCCCTTTCCATTCCCTTTTCTCCACAGGACATGCATCATGTCTGTTCCTCCACGGTAGTGAAGAACTGCTTTTCTTTTTCATTTTCTCCTTTTTGATTGAATGACACCGTCCCTTCAGGGATACTGGGGTCTCCATCTTCATTTGAAGTTTTAGCAGCTTCTATTATATCGACAGGCTTTTTCTTGCAGCTGCTTTAGCTGACAGAAATATTCGGTGATCCACTGCTCCCGCTCTGTCCCTGCGATCATATTCGTCATCAAAGGGAGCGGTCTTTTCGTTCGTGCCGATTCAGGCACCCCCACCATCTTGGGGTGTTTTGTGGGTGTGTACTCGGTTCGGGTTCCCCGTAAGAGATGTCTTCCTCTTTATTGGACTGGAAGGGCCACCTCCGTGGGTAGGGTTCATTACAGGAACGGTGCAATCTTGTCCCTCATTTTTAGGCTATCAGGTTGTCTTTTTCATTCCTGACCTCAGGAGGCGCTATTGCAGCTGTTGCCACTGTATTTGTCTAGAAACCCCAAATTGTGTAGTCTACAGATGGGCATATTTTGCTTGTAGAGGTCGTAGCTCTCACAGGCATCTCTGTAGACTTTTCTTTCTTGGATAATTTTTTTTGTCAATTCAGCAGTACTACTGTGCATGCATTTTCTTTTATCAGGTATACAAGTTGTGCAGCGGCTAGGTAAAAAAAAGTCTATTTGCTATACACAACATTTAATTGCTGGGTGGCAATCCCTCCCGCTTCACAACAGAATTTGGTTTTCTTCTGCCTGAGTTCAGTAATTTTCAGTCTCATCTTTGGGTATTATGGCATTCACACTTCACTTTGGGTGTCCGTTTTTTGCCCCAGATAAAGGCATACTTTTTTACTTGCAGAAAAAAAAACTATTTGCAGATGATTCTTTGTATTCTTCTCCCGGCAGAGGGTGACTCAAACACTCAGCAATTGGCTTTGAAAAACCTTTTTCGTTATAGGGCATTTTACACTCAGCATTATGTTTGCTAAAAATTCCCCTGCTTCAGCACATTCTTGTATCAATTTCACACTTTTCTGCATATACTCCATTCACAGCTGGTAGTCCTATGCGGTATGGAGCAACCTTTATCTGCAAAATCAGTACCACTCATGGGTCACCATCTGTATTCACTACTTCAGCAGAACTTTTGAAAACAAACAAACACCTATCCTTTTCAAGGCTGACTCACTTCTTGAACCCTGACTATGGCTGGAAGGCAAAACCCCCTATTTCAAATGACCGTATTACACTTGTGATAGGCAATTAAAGGTTTCCTTCTTCAGCAGTCTCTTGGGATTGGGGGAAAAGAGTCCATCCGTGGTTTTTTGTAAGTCTCAGTGCAGTGTAAGTTTCAGTGGTGTTGTTCCCCTTTAACTCTGCCTCTGCTGCATAAGAGTTGTTCTTTTGTTTTTTTCAAGTGTTGTTTAGACTGTTTGTAGGCCAAAAGCATAACAAAAAATTTCACATAAAAACTCCGATCCTTTTAACTACAAAGACACCTCTTATCCCACCTTCTGACACCAAATGTAGATGGACGTTCACAGAGGTACCAATTGGAGTCGTTACAATGTAAATTATAATAGGCTTATTGTGCCTTGTCCTTTTCATCAGGAAATTATCCAAACACGGGGAACAAGCTTCCATTCACTTGGAGTATTTCTAGTGAAACCCTTGCTGAGTTCACATCTCCATTAGTTAAGCATTTCTCCCATTCCAAACACATAGCATGAAAAAATACACAGATATAAGCAGTCTCTTAATAATGAAAAGTCTTATCTGTTTATCAGCTGAAGATAGCTCTCTGCTCCTCTGGAACCAGATCCGTACGCGTGCACAGAAAATATTCAGCATCCAGGTTTAGAAGTCTTTGGGTGTCTTGCAATCAGCTCTGCTGTGTGGCTGGCAGAACTCAAGACATTGTGGTGTCTCCAAAGGTCAGCCTCTCAGTCAGAGCTAAAGAGAGTCACTTCCTGTCTCAAGGCAGGCTTTTGTAAACAATCTAATCAGGCAGGTGGGGTTTAGTAATTAACTACCACACTGCTAGATTAAAGGAACATTACTGAACAGGGATAAGTCCCCTGTTACAGGGTCCTACTGACCTTTTTGATGACCTACAGTCAGGATACTCACCTATGGTTATAGCCACGCAGGTTACTGCAGGTCAATACACTCCTGCAGAACAGCACTCAGAGGGTTACCTTAGGTCATTCTGACACTGTTTTGGTATGTGATTTTTCCACAGAGGAGTATAGCTGATTGCACAATACCACCACTGATATACATAGTGTATTTTGTTTATATTGTCTATCAGTCACTACTGGTCACATTACTATGTCATACTAGGGTCTATGCAGCCATTACCCTGTTTGATCTGTAGCCTCAGTACCCTACCCGGGCACACCCAGAGTATCACTCATTACACAGGCTCGTACCAGTATTTCTGTCTGTCGTGTTTACCGAGTGGTTTATTAAAATTATCTGGTACACACTAACTAGCTGGATCCGGAGCCAATATGACTATCATTTATTAGGATCAACCTACCTCCAGTACGTTGTTCTATCATCCATTATTTTATATACGTTGCTACTAATAAATATTATGTTTTAAATCATTCACTCATCTTCAGAATGCGAACCTGAGTGCTATATTGGGTTCTCTCTCTTCAATATTTACTACTGTGTTCACACCCAAAGCACCGTTCACATCCATATCCACTTGTAGCTGTAGCAGGGGCTCCCCTAATACCTCCTTCAAACATGCAACAGTTATACCATTACTCAAAAACAGCAAGCTTGACCCTACCTGTCTTTCTAACTATCGACCTGTCTCCCTCCTGCCTTTTGCCTCTAAACTCCTTGAACGTCTTGTATTCTCTCGCTTGCTCAATTTTCTCAACACCTATTCTCTCCTAGACCCTCTACAATCTAGCTTCCGCACTGCTTACTCCACGAAAACAGCCCTCACTAAAATAACTGACGACCTCCATGCTGCCAAAGACAGAGGTCATTACACTCTGCTCATATTACTCGACCTCTCTGCAGCATTTGACACCGTGGACCACCCTCTTCTCCTTCACATTCTCCATACTCTTGGTATTCAGAACAAAGCTCTATCCTGGATCTCATCCTACCTCTCCCATCGTACTTTCAGTGTCTCTTCTGCTAACACCTCCTCCTCCTCTATTGATCTCTCTGTGGGGGTACCCCAGGGCTCTGTCCTGGGACACCTTCTCTTTTCTCTGTACACACTCTCTCTAGGTGACCTAATAACATTTTTTTGGTTTAAATATCACGTCTATGCTGACGACACACAAATGTACTTTTCAACACCCGACCTTACACCTGCTGTACAAACCAAAGTTTCTGAATGTCTCTCTGCTATATCATCCTGGATGGCCCTCTGCCGCCTTAAACTCAACATGGCTAAAACAGAGCTCCTCATACTTCCTCCAAAACCTGGCCCTACTACCTCCTCCCACATTACTGTTGGAAATACGATCATTCACCCCGTATCCCAAACACGCTCCCTAGGGGTCACACTCGACTCCTCTCTCACATTCGCCCCTCACATTCAAAACATATCTAAAATCTGTCGCTTTTCCTCCGCAATATAACAAATATACGCCCTTTCCTCTTTTGCTCGACTGCTAAAACTCTGACTCAGGCCCTCATTCTCTCCCGTCTTGATTACTGTAACCTCCTGTTGTCCAGCCTTCCTGCCTCTCACCTGTCTCCCTTAAAATCTATCCTAAACGCTGCTGCCAGAATTACTCTACAATTTCCTAGATCTGTCTCAGCATCTCCCTCATGAAATCCCTCTCCTGGCTTCCGATCAAATCCCACATCTCACACTCCATTCTTCTCCTCACTTTTAAAGCTTTACACTCTTCTGCCCCTCCTTACATCTCAGCCCTAATTTCTCGTTATGCACCATCCAGACTCTTGCGTTCTTCTCAAGGATGTCTTCTTTCTACCCCCTTTGTATCTAAAGCCCTCTCCCGCCTTAAACCTTTCTCACTGACTGCCCTACACCTCTGGAATGCCCTTCCCCTCAATACCTGACTAGCACACTCTCAATCCACCTTTTAGACCCACCTTAAGACACACTTGCTTAAAGAAGCATATGAGTAGCACTGTGGATTTTCTGAACACATGATACATAAAGCTTGGCCCCCAGCAGACGCACTTACCAGAACTCCCTCCTACTGTCTCTGTACGTTCTCTCTACCTACCAATTAGATTGTAAGCTCCTCGGAGCAGGGGCTGCTCTTCCTTAATGTTACTTTTATGTCTAAAGCACTTATTCCCATGATCTGTTATTTATATTATCTGTTATTTATTTGATTACCACATGTATTACTACTGTGAAGCGCTATGTACATTAATGGCTCTATATAAATAAAAACATACAATACAATACAATACAACATGCCTTAAACTAGACCCAGCATTTCTGCATTCATTAATGGCCCATCAGATTAACAGCGGGGGTCCCTGGCAGTCCCATTCAAAATGAATGGACTGCCGGACCCCTGCGTGTTAATCCTATGGGTCATTAGTCAATGCAGAAATGCCTTAATGTGTCTTAAACTAGCCAGATTACACCCTGCACATACCCAAATGTACCGGCTAGTTTAAGCAAGCTTTAGAATAGTTGTGGTCTCGTCTGTAATCTTTGTTGCAATTATATAAAAGAATTGTAATTCACACATTATTTCATAAGGAATCTATTGGCTCTACTTGTAGTTGT
>WSYH01008126.1:0-30405 GCA_036426205.1 Ascaphus truei | reverse complement strand
AATATATCCACTGCTTGCTTTAAATGATTGTCTGGTAAGCGGGCGTTTCTTCTGTGGCTTCGATGCAGACGTGACCCATCATTTTTAATGTTGTTTTATTAAATGTGATATTTTATAACAGTCCTTGTCTCAGCAGATGTCTGTCTAGTGTTAAGTGTTTTGTTAGTTACTGTATTACACTATGTTTGTTTTTGTTTCTCTTACATGATTTACTGTCTTCATTGGAAGAGTTCCAGCGGAGCACATCCATTCACTGGTTGTATAACACTTTTATACTAATTTCTGTATGCCTGTGACCCAGCGCCATAGATATAACGTTTTCTTCCTGTTCTATATCTGACCCGGGGGGTCAGAGTTATATCTCAGGCTGCGGGTCTGTTTCTAGAATAGCGCTACCTTTCCTCTGTCTAGTCTCTTATTTGTGAAGAGGCAACATATTCTGCAGCGTGGTACAATGGAGGGGGGTACAGAGTTATTTATATTACATGAACAGCAGTGGTGGGATTACAGTTTTTAACAACCGGTTCTTACCTGGGCGGCGGGCGGTGTCTACAGCATCTCCCGGCATCTATTTCCCTGCAAAGCCTCTCAAAATCGCAGCGGCATTTGACGCCGCACGGCCATATTGAGGGGCTTTGCAGAGAAATAGATGCAGGGAGATGCTGTTAGATCCCGTTAGACGCCGCCCGCGAATGAAGGTAAGACAATTAAGCACCGGTTCGGCGAACTTGTGAAATTTTAGTAACACGTTTCCCACCACTGCTTAACAGCTGCATACAGGGGAGGGACAGACACGCACAAACAGGCAATAGTGCACAAACGACAAAATGCAGAGGCTCTTACTTGTCTTTATCAATCAATGTTCTCCTACTGCAGGGGCGGCCAACTCCAGTCCGCAAGGGCCACCAACAGGTCAGGTTTTAAGGATATCACTGCTTCAGCACAGGTGGCTCACTCAATGACATAGCCACCTGTGCTGAAGCAGGGATATCATTGACCTGTTGATGGCCCTTGAGGACTGGAGTTGGCCACGCCTGACATACACAATGTGTGACAAGACTAAGAGTAATGATGCTAATCAAAGTTGTGTTTCCTCTGGAGAGCTCCTGTACCAGGAGTACAGGGACAAATCCAACCAGCATGAGATTGAAGCTCGACGCCTGCAGGACACCTATGTGCAGCCTCCGCCAACTCCAGTCAGCTCCCAAACCCACGGGCAGAGGTCACCACCACCCATCCAGCAACGCAGGGTTAGCCCTTCTCTCAGCCGGCTCCAGAGCTCCTGCTCCGGATTCAACTTATGGCAGGACCTGCCGGATATCAGGAGCAGTGGGGTGCTGAGTCTACTGCAGCCAGAAGAGATCAAACTCCAGGAGGTGAGGAAGGAAGCTGTGCAGAGCTAAGGGTGACAGAACAAGGAGGCTGTACAAATGGGCAGTGCCATGAGAAGGAGGGAGGGGAGGCGAGAGAAGGGGGCCTGGGGGTCGCAGTGTATGCTAAAGGGTCAAAGTAAAGGAAACGACCCTGAGATTGAATAGGGGCATGGCTTTGAAGTAGATACTAAAGGGACTTGGAAAAAAGGGAGTGGACATGCAGAAAAGCGAAGTTTTATTGAGTGCAGGCAGTGGCAAGTAATTGGTTATTTTATAGGATCGAGAGCAAGAGTGGGTGTGTTTTTGGAAAAGAGGAAGGTCCATGGAGGGTGAATGATTATGAAAGAGGGTGAGGGCCTGAGAGAGAATAGGAGCATTGGATAGGGTGGGGGCCAAATGGAGCTACAGGGATGATTGCGTAGGTTCAGGACAATAGGATAATGATAATGTCATGGCAACAGGAGCTATAAGGTGTCCCTCAAAAGGTATCTTATGGAATAGCACCACTTGGTAAATATGGGCCTAATGTCAGGAAGCTGGCATGAGAACCTCACGAGAAGGTAAAGCTGAGGGGGCTAGGGGTTTGGTAGATTGCTTATTGTGTCCTGTCCCACAGGCCATGTTTGAGCTGGTGACATCAGAAGCCTCGTACTACAAGAGCCTGCGATTGTTGGTGTGTCACTTCATGGAGAGCGAGAGTCTGAGAGCCACGTTGCACCCCTCAGAGATTCACTTCATCTTTTCCAATGTACTGGAGGTCCTGGCCACCAGCGAGAGGTAACATGCTCACACAGAGAGGGGGGGTGGAGAAAGTACCAGTACCTCCAACATCCTTACACTGGAAGCTCTGCTTTCCATTCAGTATAGAGTAAAAGCCGGGTAATGCACAGTTAACAATGCATTAACATCTATTTTCTTGAAGTTAATGCATTATCGTACCTACATTACCCCTCTTCTCACTATATTGAATAGGAGCTTATACCTGGACTCAGCATGTGTTACAAACATCTCCTAATGCTATACAATGTACACCTAGAGAAGAGAATGAGCGGCTGAGTAAGTAAAGACGCTGTAATCAATGACATTGACTTTGCAATAAGGCAACCTGGTTCAATTCCCGGTATCAGCTCCCTGGGTGAGTCACTTTATCTCCCTGTGCCTCAGGCACCAAAATCATAGATTGTAAGCTCCACGGGGCAGGCGCTGTGTCTGTAACAATTCTATGTGCTGCGTAGCGCGCGCTGTGCTGTCCCATTGAGAAAAGCGCTATATGAAATAAAGTTATTGTTATCTGTATTGTTGATGTGATGTGAGTCTGTGTTACGATCTGATAAAGCCACGAGTATAAAGCACCTGTGACGGTCAGTTCTGTACTCTCTTGCTGGCTCTTGAAGTCAGAGTAAGGCCACGTTCACACAGGGGGCTTCGCGACGCTGCGTGTGCGCGTCTGCTGGGGGATGTGTGAAGTGGGGGAGGAGGGGGTGGGGGTGGGCGCTGTGTCACCGGGGGTGGGAGTGGGGGGAGGGGGGGTGCTGTGTCACGGGCGCAGGGTGGCTTTGCGATGCATCGTAGGAAAACATAAAATAAAAGCACAAATCCAGTGTGTGTGTGTGTGTGTGTGTGTGTGTCCCGCAGTGATCATATACTGAGAGGGGGGTCCCGCAGGGATCTTATACTGAGAGGGGGGTCCCGCAGTGATCATATACTGAGAGGCCATGGATCAGTCATACATGAGAGGGGTCCCGCAGGGATCTTCCTACTGAGAGGGGGGTCCCAGGATCATATACTGAGAGGGGGGTCCGCAGTGGATCATTTACTGAGAGGGGGGTCCCCGTGATCATCTACTGAGGGGGGGTCCCCAGGGATCTTATAACTTGAGGAGGGGGGCCCGCAGGCGATATTACATAGAGGGGGGATGCCCGCAGGGATCATTACGAGAGGGGGGTCCGCCTTTGTTCCGAATGCCAAGAGTATGGAGAATGTGAAGGAGAAGAGGGTGGTCCACGGTGTCAAATGCTGCAGAGAGGTCGAGTAATATGAACAGAGTGTAATGAGCTCTGTCTTTGGCAGCATGGAGGTCGTCAGTTATTTTAGTGAGGGCTGTTTCCGTGGAGTGAGCAGTGCGGAAGCCAGATTGTAGAGGGTCTAGGAGAGAATAGGTGTTGAGAAAATGGAGCAAGCGAGAGAATACAAGACGTTCAAGGAGTTTAGAGGCAAAAGGCAGGAGGGAGACAGGTCGATAGTTAGAAAGACAGGTAGGGTCAAGCTTGCTGTTTTTGAGTAATGGTAGGACTGTTGCATGTTTGAAGGAGGATGGAAATGTTCCAGAGCAGAGGGAGGAGTTAAAAAATGTGTGTGAGCGTAGGGATTATAGTAGGAGCAAGAGGTTTTAGGAGATGGGAGGGAATGGGGTCAAGAGGGCAAGTGGTAGAGGGAGAAGAGGTGATCAACAGCGACACATCCTCCTCTGAGACAGTGGAAAAGGAGTCAAGGAAGACAGGAGGAGAGTTAGGAAGAGGTGTAGGATGGGAGGAAGAAACAGAGGGGATGTTCTGACGTATGGATTCCACCTTTTCCTTAAAATAGTCAGCAAAGTCCTGAGCGGAGATGGAGGAAGGAGAGGCAGCTGAGGGTGGTTTGAGTATCAAAGACAGAGAACAGTCGGCGTGGGTTAGACTTGTGCATGTTGATTAGTGAAGAAAAGTAGGCTTGTTTAGCTTGCGAGAGGGCAGAGTTGAAACAGGATAGCATAAATTTGTAGTGAAGGAAGTCTGCGAGAGTATGAGATTTCCTCCAGAGGCGTTCAGAGGAACGAGTTGAGGAATGCAGCATGCGCGTGTGGGAATTTAGCCAGGGTCTAGGGTTAGAAGGGCGAGTGCGGCAGTGAGAAAGCGGGGCATGTAGATCAAGAGAGGAGGACAAGGCAGAGTTGTAGTTCCTAACCAGGTTGTCAGGGTCTGTAGCAGAGCTGAGAGAGGAGAGGGAGGAGCGTAAAGTGGACTCAAATTCAGGTAAGTTAATAGAGCGCAGGTTTCTGCAGAACCGGGGGTAGATGGTGGTGGAGAAGGGGAGAAGCGAGAGAGAGAGAATGGGGTGATGGTCAGAGAGAGGAAAAGGGGAAATGGAGAAATCGGAGAGAGAGAAGTTTTTAGTGAAAACCAGGTCTAAGTAGTGGCCATCCTTGTGGGTGCTGGCTGCAGTCCACTGTTGAAGGCCAAAAGAAGAGGTTAGAGAAAGAAAGCGGGAAGCCCAAGGGAGAGAGGGGTCATCAATGTGGCAATTGAAGTTCCCAAGGAGAAGAACAGGGGAGTCTGAGGAGAGGAAGAAAGAGAGCCAGGATTTAAAGTGAGAGAGAAAGGCAGAAGGGGGATGAGTAGAGGTAGGTGGGCGATAGATGACCGCCAGATGGACTGGGAGAGGAGAGAAAATCTGGACAGTGTGAGCCTCAAAGGAGGGAAAAGCAAGAGATGGAGGAATAGGAAGGGTTCGGTAACGGCAGATTGAGGAGAGCAGGAGCCCCACGCCTCCACCCCTGCCATCAGTGCGCAGAATGTGGGAGAAGGAAAGGCCACCATAGGAGAGGGCAGCTTCCAGAGCAGAGTCACACTGAGTGAGCCAGGTCTCAGTTATAGCAAATAGGAGCAGAGAGTGAGAGAGGAAAAAAAGTCATGTACAGAGAGGAACTTGTTAGAAAGGGAGCGAGTATTCCAAAGGGCACAGGAGAAAGGGAGAGAGGAGGGAGGGTGGCAGGGGATGGGTATGAGGTTGGAGGGGTTGACACCAGAGGGAGTAGAGTTTGCAATTGGCAGGCGAGGAAGAGCGCATGTAGGAATAGGGCAGGGACCAGGATTGGGAGAGATATCCCCAGAAGCAAGGAGGGGAAGCATGGATAGAAAGAGAATGTGCGAGGAGGATTTGTAGGGGTGTTTTTTAGTGCAGGGGATATAGCTGTGTGGTGTCAGAGGACGCAGGTAAGAAAGGAGTTCATGTGAACAGAGAAGTGATGAAGAAAGGAGAGATGGAGATATATGAATAGAGTTAGAGACATGATGAGTCTTGTAAAAAGAAGTGCATAATTTGAGAAGAAGTGAAATGACAGCAAATATAAATGGTAAAGGCAGCATCACAGCAGTAATGATGCAGTCTGGTATAGATGATATCCTCCTTTCCAGCGTAGTTCAAACGCAGGAATCAGGTTCAGTTGGGGGTGTCCACTTCCTCACTTCTTTTGAACTTCCTTTTAAACTTCAGTTGTTCAGTAGTCCTGCCACTTACAATGGGCCACTTGGATATGTGTTGCATGCAGAATGCAGACTAAAGCTGTTCTACCTGGGTTTATATAGGCCTAAACAGTCACCTGACAGTTAGGTTCTGTCTGCTTAATTAGCACATCTGAGGCACATTCAAACAGATGGTTTTCTACACAGTGTTCCCTGCCTAGGTGGCAACGCTTAATTTGATAAGGGGTAGACAGAAAACAGCATTCAAATATGTTTTTTACCTATCATTGTCACTTGCATATACTATAATACACACAGCAAAGGCTTCAATGAGAGGATTTAGAGATGGTTTTTACCTGAAGAGAGAAGAAGGATAAGATCCATTAGGGTAAGAGTTCCTTCCTTTTAAACTTGAGTTGTTCAGTAGTCCTGCCACTTATAATGTGCCACTTGGAGATGTAATACAATGCATCCCAAGCTGCACAGTTACAAAGTGCTTGCTCTATTCGGCTTTCTGGGAGCCCTTTGGGTGTCTAGCATGTCGAGTAGGGTTTGGTTGAACCTCTCCGGCAGAACGTATCCCTCTGGATGGTATGGAGTGGTCCGAGACTTCTGGATGTTGAGCAAGTTGAGAAGCTCCTTGATCAACTTGCTCTCGAAGTCTCTCCCTTGATTGGAGTGCATCCGATTTGTCAACCCGAAGTGGATGAAATACTTCTCCCACAGCACTATGGCTACTGTGAGAGCTTTTTGATCCTTGGTCGTGAAAGCTTGGGCATATCGGGTGTAGTGATCGGTCACTACCAGGATAATCCTGATGCCCTTTGAGTCTGCCTCAATACAGAGAAAGTCCATGCGGAATAGGTCCATGGGACCGGAGCTCTTTATGTGGCCCATTGGGGCTGCGCGTGTGGGCAGTGTTTTCCTCTGTATACACCGCAGGCACTTTCTACAGTGGCGCTCTACTGACTCCCTCATTTTGGGCCAGAAGAACCATTCTCTCACTAAACCGAAGATCTTGTCTATGCCCAGATGTCCATGCTCATCATGCAGTGATCGTAGAACCTGGTACTCCAAGCATCAGGGCAGTACCTGTTGTCTCCTATCGGAGGGTTATGGTACGGGACGATCCTGTAGAGGAGATGATGCTCCATGCGGAACTTATCCCATTTCCTCCTGATGACCGCGAAGGTGTGGGTAGGGGCACGCTCCAACAAGGAGGGTTTGTTCTGCTGGATGGCCTGGCGTTTAGCTCTAGCTAGTGGATCCCTCATCAAGTACATCACTAATTCTTTCCAGGTGATGATGGTATCATGGGTGATTGGCATGCTTTCTGAGTGGCAGTAGGCGGCAGGGAGTGCCTTGGACTGACACTCCAGCGAGTCGGCTACTCGTAGTTATGTGAACGCCGCCTTGTCCCCCACTATTGCGGCAGTTGAGCACATTGCCCGAATCCCAGGTTCAGGGATTTCTTGCCATGGGCCGTTGTCCGACGTTGCACTCAGTCCAGGTCTTCTAGACAGAGCATCGGCTCCAATGTTTAAGGGCCCTGGCTTGTACTTGAAGGTGAACTGGTAGTTTGACAAAGCTGCCAGACACCTGTGGCCGGTGGCGTCCAGTTTAACGGAGGTTAGGATATAAGTTAGCAGGTTGTTATCTGTTCGTACGTCAAAAGAGACTCCGTACAAATAATCGTGGAGTTTGTCGACCAGCGCCCACTTGAGTGCGAGGAACTCCAGTTTGTGAACTGGGTAGTGCTGTTCAGATGGTTTCAAGCTTCGTCTCACATACACCACTGGGCGGAGGGCCAGCAGGGTACTTTTGATGCAGTACAGCTCCTAGCCCATTGAAACTTGCATCCACATGCAGGATATATGGCTGCTCGGGGTCGGCATACACTGCCGACACAGTTTATCCGAGTGCGGCTCATTCCGCAAGCCGGGAAATGTCCCGGCTTGCGAGCCGCACTCCCTCAGCGTGCCGCGCATCACCGATGCGCGGTCACGCATCATCGGGTGCCAGCGCCCCCTGCACGCGCGTCCAGGGCTCCCCGAGGGAGCCCTGGTGTCCCGCGATCGCGGGACGGCGGCAGGGGGTTCCGGGGGACCCGGCGGACCCGGCAGCGGTAGGGAGAGCGCCCCGATCGGAGGGCGCTCTTCCGCTGCTTCGGCGCGCGCCCGTCACCCTTCGGCGCGCGCCAGGATACTGCTGCGGCCAAGAACGGGCAAATGCTCGAATAAACTTGGCCGCAGCAGTAAGCCAATACGGATTCTTCCGTGAGGCTTTTCTTGAGGCCGGTGAACGCCTTTTCGCAGGCGGATTTCCACTTGTTTCCGAAAGGTGTTCGTGGGGATGCGACATTCTGCCGAGGTTCGTCTGGGTATATCTTCAGGAGATTATTGAGGACCTTGGCTTTGCTTGAGTAGCCTTCTACGAAGTGGCGGTAGTACCTGCAGAATCCTAAGAAGGATCGCAGCTCCATCACGTTGTCTGGTTGGGGCCAGTTCACCACGGCTTCGACCTTAGCGGGGTCGGTGGCCACCCCGCCTGCGGACACTATGTGGCCCACGTAGGTAACTGACGTAGGTAACTGACGTGCGGCAGAACCGACATTTGTCCAGGGACAGTTTCAGGCCTTCTTTGCCCAGTCTATCTATTACGATCAGGAGGCATTCCTCGTGCTCCTTTAGAGTCTTACTGAACACGTTGATATCGTCCAGGTAGACTAGGCATTCCCGAGGGTTCATTTCACCAATGGTCTTCTCCATTAGCCATTGGAAGGTCGCAGAAGCACCGCAACTGCCTTCGGGCATCCGGGTGAACTGATAGAACCCGAGGGGACAGACAAATGCCATCTTCTCCTGGTCTTCGGAGCTCATAGGTACCTGGTAGTACCCAAACCTCAGGTCCAGCACGCTGAACCACTGACTTCCGGATAGGGCACTGAGGATTTCTTCTATCCGCGGCAGAGTGTACAGGTCGGGTACCGTACCACGGTTCAGGGTCCGGTAGTCTACGCACAGTTGGACTGACCCATTCTTCTTACGTACTACCACGATCGGGGAGGCATACCACGATACCCGCTGTCTCCATCTCCTTCAGGACGTCCCTCACGTCCTCAACGTCTCTGGGAGCAATGCGTCGGGAATGCTCTCGGAATGGCGTGGCGTCATTCAGTCGGATCGTGTGCTGGGCGTTCTTGCTGCAGCCCACATCCATCTCGCTGGTGAAGAATACTTCCCGGCGGCTCTTCTTGTACTGTAGCGGCATTCACATGAGCTAGGGATTCTACGGGCGTAACTGGGTATATCCGACCCAGTGCTTGACCGACGTCAAACCGTATGGGGTGAGGCGAAATATTCTGTATCGCCACTTTGAAGCGATTAGGAAGGGCAGTCTTCCATTCCTTCATCTCTGGTACCACTCAGAACCCTCTTTTGGCGACCTCTTCGGGTGTAGTCTCTAAGGAGAAGTACCAGTCGGCGTTGTCAGGTCCCGGGTAGTTGGGCACCGCAGCCATGTACTTCACTCCCCTTGGTGGAATCTCGGTCAACCCCTTCTCTAGATTGAAGAATTGTCTGAATCCGTCTTGGGCGGAGATCCTGTAGCACTCCTCTTTGAAGACTGGGTGAATCCATAATTGGATGGGGTAATTCGCCCGCCTCTTGCAGATAGGCTCGGATAAGAGCCTGCACCACATCTGCATTGATTCCCAGTATGATGGGGGAGCTTGGATGTTCCTGGGGCTCGGGACATATTATTAGCCTCCACTTCCATGGGGTGGGTCTTGTTGATGTTCAATTGCAGTATGTCCAACTGTACTTACACCACACCGTCAATGGGGTAGTCTTCATTGATAAGACCCCATAGTTTCATCTTTACCGCCGACTGCATAGGCAGATGTTTCAGATGTGAATCGTAGAAGGGATGGTAGATGATGGTTACCTAAGACCCTGTGTTCAGCAATGTGGAGGCGTAGATTCCTTCCACCAGGACTTGTATTATAGCCGCAGGCCCCACTCGACTGTGAAGGCCATGGCTCCCGGTGTGGAAGTCCTTGACTTTGGCCAGTCTTTTGCAAAGTGACCTTCTTGGCCACAGTTGTAACAGCGGTTACTTCGGCTCGTACCGGCACTAGTGGTAGGGCCCGCTCTCTGGGACATCCTGGGTGCGGAGACCGGCGCCACTGAAGGAGTGTTATCCTTGGCACTTTTGGTCTCCTTGGACTTCTGGGTCGACGCCCCTTTTGTCTCGTCCTTGCGGGACTCCTTAGACTTCTTGGGGGTATGCAACGGGGCATGCGCCTCGTGCACGTTCACTTGAGTCAATAGCCCCGTAAATGTAGGAGGACTCCATTGCATGAGCGCACATCGAAGCATGTTGGATATAGGATGGGTGGGGTTCGACCCTCTCAGGAAGTGCGTACGGCGGGATTCATCCACTTCAGAGACATGTATGAGCTTGCGGGTGAGTAGCGGCCATAGTACTAATTGTATATGGTGAATGAACACAGACAGCTCCTCCCCTTCTTTCTGGCAGAGAGCATAGTACCTAGCCCAAATCTCACTCTCATCATCTTCCAGACCATAGGCCTCAATTAGGAAATCCACTAGCATCCGAGCTGTTATGTCCCCATTCTGCTCCATGTGCATGCTCACCATCGTAGAGGCGGGGGGGGTCTTAGACATTCCTTGATCCGCTGTCTTTTCACCGCTTCGGTGCTCGACCATTCCACCAGTACCTTATTTATTTATTTATAAAATGTTTTACCAGGAAGTAATACATTGAGAGTCACCTCTCGTTTTCAAGTATGTCCTGGGCATAGTTAATATGACAAATAATACATGGTTATAAATACAGTTACATAAATGAACAGGGTATACATTATATGCAATACATTGCATGCACAGTTAGAGAAGATGTATATTATAGGCTTATGTAACAGTTACAGACCAGATTAAAATGTGAGACAGCCTTAGTTTTGAAAGAACTTAAACTGGTGGCGGCTGTGAGAGTCTCCGGTAGATTGTTCCAGTTTTGGGGTGCACTGTAAGAGAAGGAGGAGCGGCCGGATACTTTGCTGAACCTTGGGACCATGAACATTCTTTTGGAGTCAGATCTCAGGTGATAAGTGCTGCATGTGGTAGGGGTGAGGAGCTTGTTCAAATAGGTGGGTAGCTTGCCCAGAAAGTATTTGAAGGCAAGACAGGAAAGGTGAACTTTGCGCCTAGACTCGAGTGATGACCAATCTAGTTCTTTGACCATTTCGCAGTGATGTGTGTTGTAGTTGCATTGGAGAACGAAACGACAAATTGAATTGTAGAGGGTGTCAAGTTTGCCAAGGTGGGTTTGGGGTGCCGAGCCATATACTATGTCTCCATAGTCGATAATTGGCATTAGCATCTGCTGTGCAATACGCTTTCTGACCAGGAGACTTAGGGAGGATTTGTTCCTGTAAAGTACCCCTAGTTTGGCATAGGTTTTGGTTGTCAGGATATCAATGCGCATCCCGAATGTTAAGTGGGAGTCAAACCATAAGCCCAGGTGTTTCAAGAACAGTGACAGGACGTGTTAGGGTGGTGTTATCGTTGGTTCTGATCTGGAGCTCAGTCACTGGAAGCTTAAAAATTAGTCTTGGTCCCAAATACCATTGTACATCGTCTTGTCAGTGTTTAAAAACAAGTAGAAAATAAGGCAGTGCACTGCCAAAGTAACAGAAGGAGGCTCACGGTTTTTTAGCAAACAAAAAATAGATTTATTACATAAAAGTGGGGACAAAAGGTCCCCCTAGGCCGCAGAGTGTCGCACCAACTAGTTTCAGGCCAAAATCAAGGGCCATTTTTGCCTGAAACTAGTTGGTGGACCCCTGCTGCGGCCTAGGGGGGACCCTTTTGTCCACTTTTTAGTATAAATCTATTTTTTATTGCATAATACCGTGAGCCTCCTTCTGTTACTTTGGGCAGTGCACTGCCTTATTTTCCTACTGTTCCTTGCATACCTGGGAGATTGCACTATGCTATGGAGATTCTGAGATTGGATACTCCAGGAGAAACTGGGTGAGGTCACTTTGGGGGTCTCTGTGACCCCCTTTTTTCTCTGCATATATGGAAGTTGGTCCTGTACTATTTATTTAATGGTTGCCGATGGCATTAGGTACTAGTCCCCTAATCCTATTAGGGCTTCGTTATGCTGTATGCTTACATTGAAGGAGTTTATCCTAAACCTCAGTTTAGTATGCCAAACAGGACTTGTTTTTTCTGATGCACTGGCTTTCTACACAACAGTGTTTAAAAACAGTTTGTTTTGGGAAATCCAGTTTTCGAGTTTCAAAAAGTCAGACTGAAGTATGTGTTGAAGGTCAGAGAGGCTATGGCTGTGTGCATATAGGATTGTGTCATCTGCATACATGTGTATTGAGGCTTCCTTACAAGCTGTGGGAAGATCATTGATGAACACTGAGAAGAGTAGGGGGCCCCAGAACAGAGCCTTGCGGGACACCACAGGTGATATCCAGGGGGTTGGATTTAGAGCCTGAGATGGACACATGTTGGGATCTTCCTGATAGGTAGGACTGAAACCAGTTTAAAGCATGCTTCCCTATTCCAGAGCTCTGGAGTTTGTTAAGCAGGATAGCATGATCAACAGTATCAAAAGCCTTTGCAAAATCTAGGAATACTGCACCAGTGAGTTGTCCCCGTTCCATTCCATACTGGATTTCATTGCAAACTTTAGCAGGGTAGTTACGGTAGAGGGTTTGGGGCTAAAGCCAGATTGGAATTGGCTAGGGAAATTTAATCGCTTAATTGGGAGTGGACACCTTTTTCCATGACTTTGGATAGGATTGGGAGAAGGGAGATTGGCCTGTAGTTTGAGACAGTGTTTTTGTCCCCACTTTTGAAGATTGGGACAACTCTGGCAGTTTTCCAGGTCTTAGGGATATGGCCTGCAGACAGGATAGAGTTGACTATGGAAGCAATTGGTTTGGCAATTGCTGGGGCACCAAGTCTTAGGAACCTAGATTGTAGTAGGTCAGGTCCACATTGGCTGCTTAGTTTTAATTTGAGGAGCGCTTGTGTAATCTCCTCTTCGGATACTGGGCCAAATTAAAAATTGTGGGCAGTGTTGGGAGGGGGTGGGGCTATATGGGTACTCCCAGGATGAGATTCAGGTTTGTGGTTTGGGTTGCGTTTCGCGAATAAGTTAGTAGCACACCCCACAAAGTAATCATTGAATGCATTTAAACAACAAAAACAGGTAGCGCTAACCGCAATAAATGTGGTGTAGTAACTAATACCTTATATAATGAATTAAACTATACATAAGGGGCTGCCTGGGACACAAAGCCTGACCCCCTGGTCAGGATAACAGTATGGACAGGGAATAGTTCCGTGGGCGCCTATAAACTTTACTACTATCTATAATCCCCAAAATACATAAAAACATAAATTTTCCCCCCGGTCGCCCCATCATTTCGGGCATCCAATCGTTAACATCACACATCATTTCGGGCATCCAATCGTTAACATCACACTTATCTCAATATATAGATAGACAACTTCAGAAATATGTCATACAATTACCTTCATACCTCCGGGATACTACCCACATACTGCAGACACTCCAGGACATTCAGTGGCAACCCCATTATATTTTTGTTACCGCACACTCCAGGACATTCAGTGGCAACCCCATTATATTTTTGTTACCGCAGACGTCAATTCATTATACACAATAATTAACCACGATCAAGGATGCGAATCAGTCTTGAACACCCTCAAAAATGACCCATCCGTTTCAAAAGAATTTAGAGATTTTTTGATTTTAAAAATGACCCATCCGTTTCAAAAGAATTTAGAGATTTTTTGATTTTAGGAATCAAATTTATTCTTTGTCACAATTTTTTTCACTTTAATAAAGCTTATTATTTGCAGGTATGTGGCACCGCGATGGGCACCAAGTTTGCACCTAGTTATGCTAATATATTTATGGGATAGCACCTAGTTATGCTAATATATTTATGGGATATTGGGAGAAACAACACATATGGTCCAATTGTCCCTATGGTGCAAACTTGGTGCTGTGGCGGCGCTACATAGATGATATTATTTTTATTTGGTCAGGCACATTAGCACAGTTAACACAGTTTCAGTTATATATGAATAACAACACTAATAATTTAAACTTCACGTTTGTCACTAATACTAATAAAATAGAATTTTTAGATTTAGAAATCACTATAGTTAACAATCACATACACACCAGCACATATTTTAAACCGATTCAATCGAACAATTATTTACATACACAGAGTCACCACAATCCCACATGGGTCAAAAACATTCCCAAGGGACAGTTCATTAGACTAAAAAGAAACAGCTCGCATCCAGATACATTTAAAATTCAAGCCGAGGATTTAAAACAAAAATTTGTGGAGAGGAAGTACTTTCCACTGGATTTAGATAGAACTATCTCTGAGGTTGCAGCGATGGACAGAACCAGTCTCTTACAATATAAAAATAAAAATAAAAACATTAACTCATCAGGCAATTTGGCATTTGTCACTCAATTTAACCAAATGGCACCAGATATACGTAAAACTTTAAAAAAATACTGGCCAATTTTGAAAAAGGATAAAGAACTTGAGGGCATTTTACCCGAATATCCACATATTATATTCACAAAAGCTCCTAACATAGGACAGAGACTGGCACCCAGCTGTCCATCGCTGCAGCCAGTTCAACGAGATACAACACTCTGTGGGGGATACTTCCTCTGCAACAAATGTACGGCATGCAAATACAGTAATAAAAAAATAAACTTTATATCAAATAAAACACAAAAACAGTATAAAATTAAACAACACATTACATGTAGTAGTTCTTTTGTTATATATTTACTTGAATGTCCGTGCGGTCTGCAGTATGTGGGTATGACAACGCGAGCTATAAAAAGACGTTTGTATGAACATATATACAATATTAAAACTGGTTTAGTCACACACAATGTGTCTAATCATTTTCTTCAGGTGCACAATAAAGATCCAAAAGGTTTGAGGTGCGTAGGGATAGAGCGTATTACACCACACTGGAGAGGAGGAAACACATTGAGGCTATTGGGGAGAAGAGAATCCTATTGGATTTATGAGTTATGTACTCTATCCCCAATGGGCTTAAATGTGGAATTTGATTTGAAATCTTTTTTTGGTGGGCTAGTACCAAATATATCCATATAAAGAGACATGTCATATATAATAGTGTCTAAATTCGCTTATATCAGTAGGTTCCTCTTACATAGAATAAGCACACTATCACTAGTCTAATACAGTTTATTATATCACATTTTTGAGTTAATATTTTATTATATATGAACGAACTTAAACTGGTGGCGTCTGTGAGAGAGCTCCGGTAAGATTGTTCCATTTTGGGGTTTGCAGAGAAGAGAAGGAGTGAGCGGCCGGATTACTTTGCTGAACCGTGGGACCTGAACATTCTTTTGGAGTCGATCTCAGGTGATAAGTGCTGCATGTTGGTAGGGGTGAGGACCTTGTTCAATAGTTGGGTAGCTTGCCCAGAACAGTCAGTGACAGGCAAGCAGGAAGGAGGCACTTTGCGCCTAGACTCGGTGATGACCAATCATTCGTTTGACCATTCGCAGTGAGTGTTGTTTTGTAGTTGCATTGGAAACGAAACGCAAATTTGAATTGTAGGGGTTCAAGTTTGCCAAGGTGGGTTTGGGGTGCCAGCCAATACCTTTCTTCCATAGTCGATAATTGGCAATGTAGCATCTGCTGTGCAACTACGCTTTTCTGACAGGAAGACTTAGGGAGGATTGTTCCTGTAAAGTACCCCTAGTTTTGGCAGAGGTTTTGTTGTTCAGATATCAATGCGCATCCCGAATGTTAGTGGGATAGTCAAACCATAACCCAGGTATGTTAAAACGTCGTGACAGGGTTGGGTGGGTTTGTTATCGTTGGTTCTATCTGGAGCTCCAGTCCTGGAAGCTTTAAAGATTTAGTCTGGGTCCCAAATAACCATTGTTTACAGTCTTTGTCCAGTGTTATAAAAAAAGTAGAAAAATAAGGGCACTGCCTCAGTAAACAGAAGGTAGGCTCCACGGTTTTAGCAAACAAAAAAATAGATTTAGTACATAACAAATTGGACAAAGGGGTCCCCCCTAGCCCAGCGGTGCCACCCAACTAGTTTTCAGTCACAAAATCAAGGGCTTTTTGCCTGAAACCTAGTTGGTGACCTGCTGCGGCCCTAGGGGGACCCTTTTGTCCACTTTTAGTAATTTAATTCTATTTTTTTATTGACTATAAATACCGTGAGGCTCCTTCTAATTGCTGGCAGTGCACTGCCTTATTTTCCTACCTGTTCCATGCCATCCACCTGGGAGATTGCCAATACTGGCTTATGGAGATTCCTGAGATTGGTACTCCCGAGTAGAAACTGAGTAGTGGGTCACTTTGTGGTCATCTGAGCCCCCTTGTTTCTCTGACATAATGGAACGTTGTCTGTAACTATTTAATTTATGGGTGCCGCTGGCATAGGGTACGTAGTCCCCTATTCCATAGGGCTTCTTATGCTTTATGCGTTACTGAAGAGTTTATCCATCAAACCTCATTTAGTATGCCAAACAGGACTTGTTTTTTCTGATGCACTGGTGGCCTTCTACACACATGTTTAAAAACAGTTTGTTTTGGGGAAATCCAGTTTTCGAGTTTCAAAAAGTCGACTGAAGAATGTGTTGAACGGTCAGAGAGGTTCTATGGGCTGTGTGAGCATATAGATTGTTCATCTGCATACATGTTATTGAGGCTTCCTTACAAGCTTTGGAAGATCATTGAGAACAGGAGAAAGTAGGGGGCCCCAGAACAGAGCCCTTTCGGGCACCCAAGGTGATTCCAGGGGTTGGATTTGAGCCTACGATGGAACACTGATTGGGATCTTCCTGATAGGTAGGACTGAAAACCATTTAAGCATGCTTCCCTATTCCAGAGGTCTGGAGTTTGTTATAGCAGGATACAGCATGATAAAACAGTATCAAAGCCTTTGCAAAAAAATACTAGGAATACGCACCAGTGAGGTATGTCCCGTCCATATCCATACTGGATTTAATCTGCAAAACTTAGCAGGTAGTGTGACGGGTCGAGGGTTGGGGCTAAAGCCATATGTGGAATGGCTAGGGAATTAATCGCTTAATGGGCGTTGACACCTTTTTCCATACTGTTGGATAGGTATTGGGAGAAGGGAGTTGGCTGTCGTTTAGACAGTGTTTTTTGTTCCCCACTTTTGAAGATTGGGACAACCTTGGGCAGTTTTCCATGTCTTAGGGATTGGCCTGCAGACAGGTATAGAGTTGGACTAATGGAAGCAATTGGTTTGGCATTGCTGGGGGGCGACCACGTCTCTAGGAACCTAGATTGTAGTAGGTCAGTACACATGGCTGCTTAGTTTTACATTTGAGGAGCGCTGTGAATCTCCTCTTTAGTTACTGGGCCAAATTAAAAAATGTGGCAGTGTTGGGCAGGGGGTGGGGCTATATGGGTACTCCAGGTATGAGATTCAGGTTCGTGGTTTGGGTTGCGTTTCGCGAATAGGTTTAGTAGCACCCCACAAAGATACATCATTGATGCATTAAACAACAAAAACCAGGTGAGCGCTAACCGCAATAAAATGTGGTGTAGTAAACTAATCACTTATAAATGAATAAACTTACATAGGGGCTGCCGGGACACAAGCCTGACCCACTGGTCAGGATAACAGTATGGACAGGGAATAGTTCCGTGGGCGCCTATAACTTTACTACTATCAAAGGATATATGAAAAACCAAGCCTGTTGGATGTGAAGAAACGTTGATCCTCACGGTGGGCTTGAAAAACAAAGAAAAAGCACAAACACATAGGTAATAATGTTGAAAACATTAAACACAAACAATATAAGACAACATATAACAGCTGAAAACTGAAATGGTATTTTAGGACAATAAAAAATCATTTAATAACAATTAATAATTAATATAATGCACAACTACATGGACATATATATTTAACAATTAAAAAAACTAATAGGTGGTTCTAGCACTCCGTAGCACCAATGATGATGATAGCAATGCCACTCACCAGATGGAATAGGTTGAGGCAGTGGATAATTTAGAAGAGTATCCCCTCTCATCTGTGTGCTGCTCTCTGCTTAACTGGCGTCTCCGTCGGCTCGTGGGTGTGCAGCTCATCAAGCGGGGACCTCCTGCAGCACCGGGAAGCGCGACGAGCAGATGGAACCCAGCAGCAGCTGATCAGCAGAAAGTAGCCACGGGCCACCGTAGCTCGTCTGTTGCTGCTCTCTGCTAGCTGGCGTCTCTGTCTGCTCGTAGATGCAAATTGTCAGCCGGAAATCCCGCAGTGAACGCCAGCAGGGCGCTTGAATGAATGGAAACCGCAAAAGCTGATCAACCGTCGACGCTACAAGAGATAGTTAGTGGCAGCTCACGTTGATCACCGATAGTGGGGGGACGGGATAATAACCAATGTGTACGGGGCTTGAACCCCACCTAGCGTTTCAAGAGCGATCTGCTCTCTTCCTCAGGGGTATGAATTAAAAGTCCAGAAATGTCCTTTAAATACAGACCTCACAGTTTGGGTAAATAGTTTCCAACTGTTAGCTAATTGCACATTGCGCAGTGCATGTAATGAAGGCTGATCTTAGTATTTTTGCAATCAGACACAGCGCAGTGAGAATGTCATTGAATATATAGCAAAAAGCTATGCTATTATGTTCAGCTGTTACACCTTATACACAACATAAACATGACATTTAACATATACTACTAACACATATATTTGTGTATTTAAAGAGAATAAAATACATAACTTTTAAGGTAGACATAAAAAAAATATATAATAAACATATTAACGTCAAAATGTGATATAATAAAATGTATTAGATAGTGATAGTGTGTTATTCTATGTAAGAGGAACTACTGATATAAGCGAATTTAGACCTATATATATGACATGTCTCTTTACTATGGATGTATTTGGTATAACCCACCAAAAGAGTTTCAAATGCAAATTCCTAATTTCAACATTCCCACATTCAGAAACTCCCCTCAACATTCTTTCCTAGTTGTGAGTGGTACCGCCCCCTTGTGGACACATTCGCCAATGGTCCAGACGAGACCCTAGAGACCTAAGTAGAAACCACAAAGTTTAGTACTGATATCTTATAAGGATAAAAACTAAACATTACGTGCACTTGAAGAAAATGAGACTACCTAATCATAAAACCAGCGGACAAGGGGGGGGGGGGTTGGGTAATTTGGATAATCGTATTACATCCCAGAGTTCACTGCGATTTACAGTGACATATCATCATACCAACTCATCCCATCAAATCCTGCTACACAATTCACATAAACTTATTTAAATTATTTAACATTTGTTTAGACAAAATTTATTACTCCAAAAGAATTTGAATTTTCTCTTTAAAAAAAAAAGCAAAAAAAAACCCCCAGACTACCCCTGTTTATATATACATCCCCAGATACTAAAAACATTACATTTACCCCCCGGCGCCCACTCATTTGCGGGATCCATCGGTTAACAATCAACTTTAGTCTCAATATTAGAGTACACACTCTCAGACTATATTTATACAATTACCTTTCATACCTCCCGGGATACTACCCAATACTGCGGCAAACTCCAGGACATTCAGTGGCAACCCCTTATATTTGTGTTACCGCAGACGTCATTGCAATTTTAAAACAATAATAACCACGATCAGGATGCGAATTCAGTCTGTGAACACCCTAAAAATGACCATCCGTTCAAAAGAATTTAGAGATTTTTTGATTTAGGTAATCAAATTTATCTATTGTCACAATTTTTTCCACTTAATAAAGTTATTATTTGCAGGTTGGAATGTGCACCGCATGGGCCCAAGTTTGCCCTGTTTTATGCATATATATATATGGTATATTGGAGAACAACACACATATGGTCAATTGTCCCTATGGTGCAAAACTGTGCTGTGGCGCGTATACTAGATTGAGATTATTTTTATTGTGGTCAGCACTATTAGCACAGTAACACGTTTCAGTTTATAGTAATACAACACAATATTTAAACTTCACGTTTGTCACTAATACTAAAAATAGAAATTTTTAGATTTAGAAATCATAATAGTTAACAATCACAATACACACCAGCACATATTTTAAACCGGTTCATAGAACATTATTACATCACAGAGTCACCACAAACCATATGGGTCAAAACATTCCAAGGGACAGTTCAGTTAGACTAAAAAGAAAACAGCTCGATCCAAGTACATTTAAATTCAAGCGAGGATTTTAAAAAAAAAATTTGATGAGAGGAGGGAGAGTACTCCCACTGGATTTAGATAGAATATCTCTGAGGTTGCAGCGATGACAGAACAGTCTCTATCAATATAAAAATAAAAAACATGAATAACTCTCAAGGGCATTTGGAACTTTCCATCAATTTAACCAAATGCACCACAGTATACGTAAAACTTTAAACAATACCTGGCATTTTGAAAAAGGATAAAGAACTCGAGGGCATTTACCCGCTATCAACCATATTATATCACAAAAGCTCCTTAACATAGACATAGACTGGCACCCCGTTCATCGCTGCACGCCAGTTCAACTGGATAACAACACTCCTTTGGTGGGGATACTTCCTCTTGCAACACATGTACGGCATGCAACATACAGTATACAAAATAAAACTTTATATAACAAGTAAAAACAAAAACATATAAATTAAAACACATTACATTTAGTAGTTCTTTTGTTATATATTAACTATGAATGGCCGTTTTGCGGTCTGCCAGTATGTGGTGTATAGACAAACGCGCAGCTATAAAAAGACGATTGTATGAACTATATACAATCATTAAACGGTTTAGTTACAGAACAATGTGTCCTAATCATTTTCTTCAGGTGGCCACAATAAAGAATCAAAGGTTTAGGTGGCGTGATATTAGAGCGTATTACAACCCCCACCACTGGGGGAGGAAGAGGAGGAACACTGAGCTATTGGGAGAAGGAATGCCTATGGATCTCTGAGTTATTACTCGTCCCCATGGGCCTAAATGTGGAAGGTGGAATTTGATTTGAAATCCTTTTTGGTGGGTTAGTACCAAATACATCCATATAAAGAGACATGTCATATATAATAGTGTCTAAATTCGCTTATATCAGTAGGTTCCTCTTACATAGAATAAGCACACTATCACTAGTCTAATACAGTTTATTATATCACATTTTTGAGTTAATATTTTATTATATATTATTTTTATGTCTTACCTTAAAATTATGTATTTTTATTTTCTCTTTAAATACACAAATATATGTTGTTAGTAGTATATGTTAAATGTGTCATGTTTAATGTTGTGTGTAATGTGTAACAGCTGAACATAATAGCAGTAGCTTTTTGCTATATTATTCAATGACATTCTCACTGCGCATGTGTCTGATTGCAAAAATACTAAGAGCAACTTCATTACATGCACTGCGCATGTGCAATTAGCTACAGGTGGAACTATTTACCCAAACTGTGGAGTCTGTATTTAAAGGACATTTCTGGACTTTTAATTCATATACCCCTGAGGAAGAGAGCAGATCGCTCTTGAAAC
The DNA here is from genome assembly GCA_036426205.1 of Ascaphus truei. NCBI lineage: Eukaryota > Metazoa > Chordata > Amphibia > Anura > Ascaphidae > Ascaphus > Ascaphus truei. Next base: position 9,149 of record WSYH01008126.1, on the reverse strand, counting down.
GCGTAGGGTGGAGGTTCAAGCCCCGTACACATTGGTGTAGTATCCCCCACATATCGGTGAATCAACGTGAGCTGCCAACTAACTATCTCTTGTAGCCGTCGACGAGTTGAATCAGCTGTTGCGGTTTCCATTCATTCAAGCGCCCTGCTTGGCGCACTGCGGGAGTTCCTGCTGACAAGTTGCATCTACGAGCAGACAGAGACGCCAGCTAGCAGAGAGCAGCAAACAGACGAGCTGACGGTGGCCCGTGGCTGACATTGTGCTGAATCAGCTGCTGCTGGGTTCCATCTGCTCGGGCGCGCTTCCCGGTGCTGCAGGAGTCCCCGCTTGATGAGCTGCACCCACGAGCCGACGGAGACGCCAGTTAAGCAGAGAGCAGCACACAGATGAGAGGGGATACTCTCTAAATTATCCACTGCCTGCAAACCTATTCCATCTGGTGAGTAGGCATTGCTATCATCATCATTGGTGCTACGGAGTGCTAGAACCACCTATTTAGTTTTTTAATTGTTCAAATATATATGTCCATGTAAATTGTGCATTATATTAATTATTAATTGTTATTAAATGATTTTATTGTCCTAAAATACCATTTCAGTTTTCAGCTGTTATATGTTGTCTTATATGTTGTTTGTTTAATGTTTCAACATTATTACGCTATGTGTTGTGCTTTTTCTTTGTTTTCAAGCCCACCGTGAGGATCAACGTTTCTTCACAGCCAACAGGCTTGGTTTTCATATATCCTTTGATAGTAGTAAAGTTTATAGGCGCCCACGGAACTATTCCCTGTCCATTGAATGCATTTGCAATATCGGTGGGGTTTGTCAGAGTAATATCCCCCTTAGTAATATTACTTGGCTGTTGATGATTAGAAGGCTGGAATATGTTGTTGATAACCTTCCAGAAGTTAGCTGGGTTTGATGTGTTCTGGAGGAGATTGTCAGAGTAATATTGTGCTTTTGCATGCCTTGCTTGCCTTGTGCACATGTTCCGCAGGCATCTGTAGTGATTGAGATCCTTGGTAGTGCCAGTTACTTTGTAGTTTTTCCACAAGGCATCCCTGAACTGGTAGAGTGCTATAAGGTCAGGTGTAACCCATGGAAGGTGGGCACCCTGTACCCTTATTCTGTGTAGTGGAGCATGGGTATCACAGAGTTTTAAGAACTCGGATTGGAAATAGTTGAGCGCAGAATCGGGGTTGGGAATTAAATCAATTCTGTACCACGGGCAGTTGGTAAGGTCACCCAGAAACTGTTGTGGGTTAAAGTTTCTAAATGTTCTAGTGAGGAGAACTTTAAGGCTTGATTGGGGCGGTTTAATTTTCCTTACACAGTACACTATTGCATGGTCACTGACAATATCAGGAAGGATGCCAGAGGATTGGATTCTGCTGGGATTTGAGGAGAGAATCCAGTCAAGCAAGGAATGGTTATGCGATTTCAGGTTTGTCCTTGTGGGTTGGGACATGAGTTGCGATAGGTTAAGCGATTTGATTTGTATCTGGATTTTGTGGTTTTTAGGGTCAAGCCAATTGAAGTTAAAATCCCCAAGAACTAGCAGCTCTCTTCTCATTCAGAGAGGAAATGGAGCCAAGAAACTGGGTGATATCAGTCAGGGATTGTAGATGGGGCTTTAGGGGGGCGGTAGATGCTAGAAATGGAGTATCCCTGAATGGCAATATGTGCATCAGTGATTTTAGGGGTTAGCCATGTTTCTGTAAGAACGATGGCTTTTGGTTTATGCATAAGGCACCATGCTCTTAGTTCATCCAGTTTGGGCAGCAGACTCTGGATATTTATATGGACGACAGATAGCCCTTTTTGGAATTTGAAGGGGATATTCTCCGGGTTATGGGACAGAGTTGTAATGGGAGGGCCTGGGTTAGGTTCAATATCACCTGCTAAAGAGAGTAATAGTATGAGTAGAAATTTGAGTAGTTGTTTGCAAGTATTTACTTTATGATGTTTGCCATTTGAGTGTGCGGTGGTTGGTGTGCTGGTTTTCAGGGTTCTCCACCAACATTCAGTAGATAGTGAAAGGCTTTTGAGTAATCCAGGGTGTATGGTGATGTTGGGTGTGGGCCAGGAGGGAGGAGTTTGTAGTGGATAGAGAGAGTAACATTTCAATGAGGCCACCTTGAGAGTATGTTCTTTCCATGTTGCAATCTCTTCTCCGACGGAGTGGGTGATATCCCGGAGAAAGCCTTGAGTTTACGGTAGTTGTGAGACTGCAAGGACTGTGTTAGGGCTTCCACTAGCTGTAGTAGTGTTATCCCCAAGTCTGCGCTTCCGTTTTACAGATTGCTGTGGTATTCAGGCTGCCGGCTATGGGCTTGCTCTGGACTAGTCCTGTACCGTCTGGGGGTATAGTTAGGGTGTGGGATCTTAGCCCTGCGAGGCACCTCTAGGGTGGCTCCCGGACTGAAGGTTACCCGGGGTATGGGTAAGTCTCAGTAGATTGATGAACTGGTGTCTGGGGCTTTATTCCTCCACGGGATGATGGAGGGGCATGAAGATTCATCCCGATAGGGTCCCTCAGATGAGGGTCCTGGAGTGCTTACCAGTGGGGTTGGTAAATCGGCTATATCAATGGGCAGGACTTCCGGTAGATACAGGGCCCGTGGAGCACCCTCTTCACATATTTCGTGGCCCCGCATCTACCAATCTTCTGCGCATGCGCAGAGCTCCTATCACGCATGCGCAACTTCTACGATGGCGGCCCCCGCTTGCCGGATATGCCCGCAGCTCCGGCGGCACCCTGAGAACCTCCGTTGCTGCCCCCCTCCCCGGCCAGGAGGTAAGACGGGACCTGGCTACATCTGTTACCCCCGTTGCCCAGCTGCCTGAATCCAGCACCCTGAGTCGAGGTAACCCATGCGGAGTAACCATACATAGCACCCGATGTGACCTTCCTCGGGGCCGGGCAGGGAGGTTACATACAGTATATACAAATACTTATTAGTGGAGGCAAGTGTACGTACGGGGGTCTCCCAAACCATTATTACTAATGAAGTGGTCTGTGATCTGGAAAAGTTTGGGAGCCCCCTGATATAAGTATATGTTTCCTCATAAGGGCCTCTGGCCTTGGGTAATACTCTTGGTGGCTGAGGCACAGGGTGTTAAAGTGACTTGCCCAAGGTCACAAGGAGACTGGGAGTTGGAACCAGGTTCAGTAGTGGTGTTCTTATCACCACTGAGCTACTCAGTCAGAATACCTGTATGTATGCTTCTGTATTGTATGCGGAGATATGACTTATATGTAAGTCCGTGTACCCTGCATGCAGCTGCCAAGTCACCATTATCCTGTGTTACATGTGTACCCCCAGATTTCTCCTGGACCTGGAGCAGCGAATGGAAGAGAACATTGTGATATCAGATGTCTGTGACATTGTCTACAAGTACGCGGACAGTCACTTTGTGGTGTATGTCACCTATGTCTGCAATCAGACCTACCAGGAGCGATCGTACAGGCAGCTGCTGTGAGTTCATCCGTGGCAGAAATGTAACTAAGAAGCCTGTGGTCTTCTCTCCATGTCACTGCTTCCCTGTGCTTGTCTATCTGTCTCTCTTCTCTTCATGTCCCCATCGTATTTCCGGTCCGTTTCTCCTCCTACCTTTTGTAGTGTATTTGTCATTTTCTGACATTAGTTATAATGCAGGATTCCTAGTCGGACAGTCCCCATACGCTCTCAATATTAGTTTAATTTACACTTTGTCTTGAGCTCACCCCCAGCAGTGTCCTGTCACAGTGTCTCCCCCCCCCCCAGCAGTGCTGTAACCGTGTGTGTCGTCGTCCCCCCAGCAGCACCCTGTCACAGTGTGATCCCCCACAGCAGTGCCCTGTCACAGTGTCCTCCCCCCCCCCCCCCCAGTGCACGGTCACCCGGTGTGTCCCCCACAGCAGGGCCCGGCAACAGGGGACCCCCCCGGCATTCCCCTTCCAAGGTCCCCCCCCCCCCCACTCCCCAACTGTCTCCCCTCTCCTGTCTTTCTGCCAGTGTCTCTCTTGTATTCCTCTGTGCCTCTGTGTGTCAGTGTCTGGCCTGGGTTGCCTGCATCGTCACTTTCTCTCGTTCCTCTTTGTCCCTCAGTCAGGAGAAGGCAGAATTCCGGGATATAGTGGGACATCTGGAGATGGATCCCAAGTGCCGAGGGCTTCCCTTCTCCTCCTTCCTCATCCTGCCCTTCCAGAGGATCACACGGCTCAAACTGCTGGTGCAGGTACTGAGAACACCGTATTATATGTACCTTTATATATAGAACAAACACTCCAGCAGAATCCGAAGAGCAGGAAAGAAGACCCCGCATGCCAAGCATCAGGTAAAAACGTATCTAAAGTGCAAATATAATGAGATGCAACGGTTCACGGTCATCTCAGGACCTCTTCATCAGGAGGATGGCGTGGTATGTCTTCTCCCCGATCTGCGGATTCTGGTGGAGCATTTCTTTTCTATGTCTTTATATGCCGCGTGCACTAGCACATATCCGCTGCGATTATTTTATGTAAGGGGTGCTGGTTGCTTTGTTGTTATATATATATCTGACTATATATATAGATATTGATACAGATATATATACATATATTACAAATATACAAATGTATGCTCATCTGCATGTCTTAGGCAGGTCTGCAACCGCCTTTCCCCATTATCACCCAGCACTTCCACTGCAGCAAGGGATTCTGGGAAATTTCCAGAATCCCTTGTGCAAGTGGAATGCTGCTGCTGGGTGATAATGGGGAAAGGCGGGGTTGCAGACCTGCCTAAGACATGCAGATGAGCATACAGTTGTATTTGCATATTTGCTTTCCTGTGGAGGGTTTTTGTCACTTTTTTTACTCACCATAACTTAACTCAGTATTATGGTATATATATATATATATATATATATATACACATTTTATGAATTATATCATTATTCGTCTAGTCTTTAAAGACCTGTGAGCGCCTGAGTGCTTCATTTTGATTATTTCACTTTTGTTCAGGTGCAGCCAAACAAGCTACTTTAGCTTGAAGTGCCCCGTAGACTATAGACTTTGTGTGTGTGTGTGTGTGTGTGTGCGTATGTATGTGTATATATATATATAGTGGACAAAAGAAAACAAACAGGCGCACACCTAGTGTATTAACGTATAAAAATATGTATTTTAAGGAACATGAAGTCATTCAAATGCCCACTCACATGCCCACTCACAAAGGTAGTATAAAAACAAGTGTGTATGAGATTAGATCTCAATCGCCAACAACGCGTCCTCTCAGCACACCACGAGATCCCGGCGTTCTTCTGCGTCGCTCCTCCACATGAACCGGAGGTGGAACCTTCTCCCTTGAGCACTCGGCAAAGATGTTCCTCCAGATACAAGTGATTCAAGAGTCCATACAGGCCAATGTAAATGCGTTCAATCTGAATCGTGGGGAGACTCAGGAGCTCATACACAACCTCTATGGTATCCACTAAGTGAGTGTCAGCCACACAGTTACACCACTCCCTACGCGTTTCGTCATCAAAATTACTTCATCAGGGGAACGTTGATGACGAAACGCGTAGAGCGTGGTCTAACTGTGTGGCTGACTCTACAGATTTTTGTCAGGGATTGGTGATCCCTTATTTGGGCTGTAGACGCCTCGGTGGATTACATTTTGGAACTGGACTGTACTCCTCTATTGGTCTTTTAAAGATACATTTTTTAATTCTACACTTGTTCTAATTTTTTATTTTTTTGTTTATTTTAATTAAATAATAGTTATAATTTTTAGATGATTTAATATATGCATTATAGGGACTAGAGGTTATATTCACACATGTTATCTTGTATTAAACCTTTATTGCCCTGCTAGGTATATAATCAATTAGCCAATAGTTAGCTTGTCCTCTATGTTTATATCAGCTTTATATTCAGGGTATTTAACAGGCATATATATATACACATATATTTATATATACATAATATATACATATATAATGTGTGTGTATATATATATATATATATATATATATATATATATATATATATATATATATATATATATATATATATATATATGACAGAATAATATAACTCTATTAGCAGAAACAAAATACCAACATAAATCAATGAATATATAAATAAAACAAAAAATAAAAAAATATATTTTAAAGGTAGTAAAAATGTATACTGATCCACTCCTTGAAAGATCCAGTCCGATGATACACTTATACTGTATGGGTTAGAGGCAGCTTTCAAGTGGAGAACCGCGTCCAGAAAAAATCTAAAAAAAACAAGAGAGAAAGCGCGCAGCCCATAGCGTAAAAACGTACAAATTTAATAATAAAAATGGAGGAGAGGGAAACAAGCTCACTCACAAACAGAATAGAAATACAAGCATTATGAATATCGCCACCACGGATCAGCAAGGAGTCTCCTCCACAGCAAAGCTGAATCCGGCGCTGCCAGCTGCCAGTCTATGATGTAAGACCTCGTGGTGTGCGACAGAAATAATACCAGTGGAAGTCCTTCGTAGTTAGTCCCTCCAATCCAGGTTGAATACCGTCAGGAAACAACACTGGGTTTCCTTGCAGGAGGGACAGAGGTTCGCCACAAACGTTCCGTCCCAGCGTGATGACGTAGTGCCGTCGCTGCTATCCTGACGCGTTTCGTCAGTACACTAACTTGTTCAAAGGATGATGGAACCTAGACCACAGCAATTACATATATACACAGAAACGGGTTGCCTAGCAACCAAAAGCCAATAGAAATGTGTCCCTTAATATATTTAACGGCCAGCCTTCTTATAACTAAAGACAGCCTTGAGACGCATGGAGAGGCTATTGAGAAAAGAAAATACAATAAGTTCATCTTATATTAAATAAATCAGCATGTTATAATTGTAAAATGATATAATATAAACAGTATTGGAGCTAAATAAGCAAGTTAGCTCTATGATTATGTAAACCACGCGCAATTATATAGGTTCAATAATTTATATTCAAATCCACAACAAGAAGAGAAGTGTAATAACCTCCTTGTATAATTAATACCTAGTTATCACATATATGAATTGTAAATTTTATATATACATTGATCAAGTTAATAGAACCCTCATTACACATAGTTTAACACCAATCCTAAAAAGGAAAGGGGCATTTACCAAATGGGAAGAGAGAACACGGTAGAAGCAGGCTATAAAAGGCTGGGATAAAGACACAAATCACACAATAGTGCTAGTGTCTAGAGACTCATTGAATCCACCAGGTGACAACGTGGCAAGCTGGTAGATCCAATAAGTCTCACGTTTACATAACAATTTGAAACGATCACCTCCCAATGCGAGAGGTGAAATATATTCCTAACCCATGATTTTTAGTGATTTGGGACCCTTATTATGAACCAGGTCAAAATGTCTGTAGATCCCATGACTGCTAACACCGTTAATAATATTCCGTTTGGGCTCGAGAAATCGAGCACAGAGAGGACGCGTGGTGCGGCCCACATATTGTTTGCCGCAACCACACGTCAGCATGTAAATGACATACATACTCAAACATGTGATTGCCCCCAAGACACTATGCATATTTCCCCTGACCGAGGAAACAAACTGGTCAGATACTGACAGATATCCACAGGTGATGCAGCGTGATCTGCCACACCTGTGGTTACCAGGGGCCCTCGAGTTGACAGCTGCAGACAGATGACTATTTTAAATCTTAGTTGGTGCCAGTATATTTTTAATATTCCTGGCTTTCCGAAATATAACTGATGCTTTATTTGGTAAATGTGACCCCAAATGGGGGTCACATTTCAAGATGTCCCAATGCTTATTCAATATCCTGCCTATGGCACCAGAAGATTGATTAAAGCCAGTAATAAATCTCAAAGACATAGACGTGTCTGAAGTTGGACTCCTTGTGTTCCTCGATATATTTTCTCTCTTGGTTCTAGATTGTGTTAGAAGTGAGGATCTATCTAGCACAGAAACCTTATCAAAAGATTGTTTAATTAGTTGTGAATCAAACCCCTTACCTATGAATCTTTTCTCAAGCAGTTTAGATTGGGATATGAAGTCACCGTCCTTTGAACAGTTCCTCTTCATTCGGTGAAATTGGCCCAGTGGGATGTTATTGAGCCAGCGGGCAGCACGATTGCTGTTCGCATGAACGTAGTAGTTTACACTAACTGGTTTAAAGTGTGTTTTTGTTGAGATGTTAAATTCATCATGGTGTTGAATAAGCATTGGGACATTGTAACAGGGGAGTTATCCCTGTTCAGGTAATGTGCCTCTAATCCAGCAGTGTGGTGGAGACGCGAATAAAGGAGACACGAATAAACTGGAGAAAGGGCTCCAATCCCAGCGGGACTGAGGGCTCTCTTCCTCCATCCACTCTCATTCAAGTCACAGAGATATCTAGAGTGAGAGTGGAAGGATGGGCTTTGGCCGTGGCAAGCCCGAGCTTCCCACAAACAGGGGAGGTATGTAACAGGGGATTTATCCCTGTTCAGGTAATGTGCCTCTAATCCAGCAGTGTGGTGGTTAACTGCTGGTAGTCAATTAACAAACACCACCTGCCTGATTAGATTGCTTAGAAAAGCCTGTCTTTTGAGACAGGAAGTGAGACTTCTTAGCTCACACCTGAGCTGAACTTGGAGACACTTGTCTTGAGCCCTGCCAGAAGAAACAGCAGAGCTGCTTTCAAGACACAGGGAAACTTCTAAACCTGAATGCTGACAAACCCTGAAGAAAAGGTAGCAACCAGGGACAGAGAAGATTTTCCCTCCAAACCACAAGGAACAGATAAGACTTTTATTTACAAGACTTTTTATATCTGTTCATTTCATGCTATATGTTTGGGGCTGGGAGACATGCTTATCTAAGGGAGTTGTGAACTGCATAGTATTTCCCAAGTGAATAGAAGCTTTGTTTACCCCTTGTTTGGATGGTTTCCTGATGTTAAGGAAAAGGCACAATAAAAGGCTTATTTAATTTCACTATAATCAGCCTCCCTTGCATACCTCTGTGAGCGTCCGCCTACAGACATCTTGAAATGTGACCCCCATTTGGGGTCACCTTTACCAAATAAAGCATCAGTTATATTTCGGAAAGCCAGGAATATTAAAAATATACTGGCACATGGAACGGCTCACCGCCATCGTTCGACAAAAACTGCCGGCCCACG
>WSYH01008125.1:10000-30426 GCA_036426205.1 Ascaphus truei | reverse complement strand
GATTCTTGTTTGGCTTTGCAGCTACTGCATGACTTTGGGCACTATTGCAAGCCTGCTGGTACAAGCCCTCCTAAATCCTCTCATCAAGGATTCCAACAATATATCTCCATTAATTTGTAAGTCGCTTTTTATTCTTGCATCCAAAATGCATAACCTACTTTTATCTGTATTAAACCTCATCTGCCATTATCTGCCACAGTTCCAGTCTCTCCCAGTCCTTGAAGATAAATAACATCCTGCTCTGATTCTATTACCTTACACAATTTAGTATCATCAGCAAAGATGGAGGACTTATCTCTCGATGGCCAGCCTCAAGGTCATTATAAACAAGTTAAAAAGCAGGGGTCCCAGTACCGATCCCTGAGGTACTCCACTCACGACTTTAGCCCAACCTGAAAAGTTCCATTTATGACAACCCTCTGTTGTCTGTCCTTTAACCAATTTTCAATCCAGTGCATATATTATTACTGAGTCCAATTTTCTTTTATTTTGTACACCAACCTCTGTGTGTGAAACCGCATCAAAATCCTTTGCAAAATCTAAGTAGACACATCAACTGCATTACCCTGGTCTAAATTCCTACTTACTCCTCTAAGAAACAAATAAGGTTAGTTTGGCATGATCTATCCTTCATAAAATCCATGCTGACTATTACTAATTATTTGTTTTCCATTACGTATTCCTGAATATTATCCCGTATTAACCTTCAAGTATGTTCCCTACTATTGAAGTCAGGCTTACAGGTCTGTAATTTCCCGGTTGTGATCTAGCTCCCTTTTTAAATATAGGCACCAACTGCTTTAAGCAATCTTGTGGTACTGAGCCTGTGAAAATGGAGTCCTTGAATATTAAAAATACTGGTGTGGCTATTACTGAGCTTAACTCCTTGAGAACTCTTGAATGTATGCCATCGGGGCCAGGTGCCTTATTTGCTTTAATTTTTTCAAGTTGATTATGAACTTCTTCCTCAGTAAACCAATTGTTCATTAATATGGAGATTGTGGCTTCCTCCTGTAGCACTACTATTGAACTTGATTCTCCTGGTAAACACAGAGGCAAAGAATTTGTTTAATACCTCTGCTTTTTCCTTATCTCCAATAATCTGCCTACCATCTCACACTGAAAGGGTCCTATATTTTCTTTTCTCATTTTTTTGTTATTAAGATACTTAAAGAACTTTTAGGGTTGACCTTACTTTCATTACAATCCTTTTTCATTATCCATTGCTAATTTGATTGCCCTTTTGCAATTTTTTGTTACATTCCTTATAATTCTGATACGATGCTCCGTCCCTTATGACTTAAGAATCTAAACTACTTCCTTTCTTGTCCATTTCCTCCCCTACCTTTTATTTAGCACATTGGTTTTGACTTATTTCTTTTATACTTATTACCCAATGGATACACTGATAAGTGTGCTTTTCTACAATGTTTTAAAGACTGCCCATTTATCTCCTAATTTTTCCCTGCAAAAAAAACATATCCCAGTTGTATTACATGTAGATTAGACCTCAGTTTATTAAAATTTGCTTTCTAAAGTTGAAGGTCTTTGTTGAACCCAAGTAATCTGTTTTTGATAATTTATTTCAAATGAGACCATGTTATGATCACTGTTACCCAAATGTTCTAGTACTTGAATATTTTGTTATTACTTTACATTGTTTGATATGACCAAATCCAGAACGCCCTCTCCTGGTTGGTTCCTCAATTATTGGGTCATATAATTGTCTTAAGCACCCCAAAAACCTGTTTTCTTTTGTTTGAATGGATATCTCATGCCCCAGTCTATGTCTGGATAATTAAAATCCCCCATTATGAAACAAGAACTGGTTTTGATGCCTTCTCCATTTGCAAAAGTAATTTAGCTTCATCAATCACAATTATATTTGGTGGTTTATAGCATATTCCCACACACATTTTCGTATACTTTTACCTCCACTGCTAATTTCTACCACAAAGCTCTACATTTTCATCATTCCCTTCATAGACATCATACTTTAACAGGTTTTAGAACCGGTTTAACATAATAACATACTCCACCTCCCCTTCTATTTGTTCGATCCTTCCGAAAAAGGGAATAACCCTCTAAATTAACTGTCCAGTCATGAGTTTAATCCCACCATGTTTCAGTAATGCCTATGATATCATACTGCTCCCTTGCAGCTATTAATCAAGTTCCCCATTTTATCTGTCAGCCTTCTTGCATTAGCAAGCATGCATTAAGTTTTTTTTAAGTTACTATTATCTTATCTGCTCCTTCCTTCTGCACCCATTGGTTTAGTCTTTAGTTTTCTAGTTTATCTGTATTTACTATGGGTGTCTCACTGCTTGTCAACTCGCTTGCCCCCATCTTACCTCCATACCACCTTGTATCCTCCTCTATTCCATTTAGTTCATTATCTGTTTAATTCCCCTCCCCTTGTTTTAAATCTCTCCAACCTTTTTAGCATTCTCCCCCCAGCACAGAAGATCCCTCTTCATTGAGGTGCAATCCGTCCCTAGAATATAGATGGCACCTCTCAGAAAGGAGTCCCAATGCTCTAAAAACCCAAACCCCTCCTTCTGCACCACTTTCTTAGCCATGCATTAACCTCCCTGATCTCTGACTGTCTCCCTGCGCAGCGCATGGCACTGGTAGTATTTCAGAAAATACTACCTGGAGACCCCTGCCTTAAGCTTTTGGCCTAGATCCTGTAATCATTTTTTAGGACCCTCCATCTTTCTCTAACTTTGTCATGGTGCCAACATGTACCAACCGACGGGTCAATCCCAGCCCCCCCTCCAACAATCTGTCTACCCGATCCGCAATGTGCCGAACCCGAGCACAACCGGGAGATAACAAACTGTTTGGTTCATGCGGTCATGGCAACAGATGCCCTATCTACCTTCCTAATAATGGAGTCCCTACCACCACAATCTTTCTTTGTATCTGAGAATCCTGAGTCCCACTGTGCTGGAGAGAACTATCCCCTGGCTGCTAGAGGAATTAGTTCTCCCCCAGCCTTGCCATTTCTGCCCTCACTCGTCGAGATCCTGATCCAGGGGTGGGAGGGGGTGGGGGTCCCACCTTTGGACCCGCCGGGGCCCTGGCTGGGCCGACACGGCTCCCTCATTCGGGTATAGATGTGTAGAAGCGAGTGCATCAGATTAGACAAGTCCTTAGAATATTTGAGCATCTGCAGTAGAACAACTCCCAATAAGCTGTATAGTGCAATAAAGTTACCCTAATAGGGTTGAGGGACTAGTACTTAGTGCCACAGGCACCAAGAGATAATGTCCACCATTGTCCCACACAGTGGAATAAAGGGTATGGCAACCCACAAATATAACTCATTTTTGAATTCCGCGATCCAGGGAAGTTTCCACAGCAGGGATAAGTAGCGTGCAGTCCACCAGTATAAGAAGAAGGAATAAGTAGAAAAAAGGGCGTGCACTGCCAAGAAACACAGGAGGAGGCTCACGGAAGCAAAAAAAAAGGCATTTATTTCATAAAAAATTAGACAAAGTCCCCCCATAGCCCCAGGCGTATCCGCCTACGCATTTCGGGCTTAGCCCTTCTCAAGGCACCTTGAGTTTAGTCTAGGCTAATCCATAGCCTATCTACTTCTACTTTTCCCTTCTTACTGTCTCCACGCCGCCCCACACCCCTGCCGAGGAACCTTCTCCCTCCCTGGCGGCTCCGCCTGGGATGACGCTGGTGTCGGGAAATGAAGTGCAGTGGGTTTCTCCCCAAAGAAAAAAAGAGGGTTGTCTACCTCACTGATTAAAAATTAGATCGATTAATGTAAAGGGCTTAACTCAGTACCCAAAGCGTAGATTGGCCCTGCAGGATATAAATAAATTAAAAGGGGACATTATCTTCTTACAGGAGACACATTTCAAACACCTCAACGCCGCCCAATAATTTAACAATACATACCCACAGGCATTTTGCTCTTGTAGATTAAAAAAAAGAGGCGTTGCTACTTTGTTCCGTCACAATACCCCATTTACTCTTGAACGTCCAGTGCAGATCTAGAGGGAAGATACTTAATACTTTCAGGTTCCTTGCAGGATCGCCAATACGTAGTGAACATCTATGCGCCTAATGAAGGACAAATACCCTTCCTCGATCGGTCCTCGAAAAAGTGAGTAAAACAAGATATACACAACTATTTGGCAGGAGACTTAACATGGTAAACTGCCAGATCATGAGACCAGCCACAGGCACAGCACCACCTAAGTCCACCCTCATTAAAGCTAAAAACCTTAAAGATGTTCTCAGGGACTTTGCCTTGTTTGACATCGGAGGTTACAGCATGAGGGACAGAGAGACTACACATTCTTATCCAACCCCCATCAGTCCTACCGAGGATTGATTTTTTTTCTAGGTACACAAAAGCCTCCAGGCATCCTCCCAGTCTAATATTGGTTGTATCCTGGGTCCGACCATGCCCCCATTGACTTGTCGCCTCTCTTTGCCTTTCTTTAAAGAAAACCCGCCACCAGTGGAAACTAAATGATTCTCTGTTGAACTCTCCGAGGTAATAAATTGGGTGTCTCAAAAAATCTCAGAGTATTTTGTTTTGAACAAGGGCTCAGTAAGTTCTCCTGCAACGCTTTAGGAGGCCCATAAGGCAACAATCCGAGGCTCCCTCATTTCAATCGCGTCATTCCAAAAGAAAAAAAAGGAGAGAATATATAAAGAATTGTCAGAAAAGGTTAGATCGCTAGAATCTGAACACAAAAAAAGCCGACAAAACAGCTATTAAAAAAAACTTAATACAGCCAAGGATGGAGTGTTAAAAGCCGTCCAACTGATGATGAGGTTGTAGAGCGGGCGGAGAGGTGGACAAGACCAGAGATACTATGACAAGGGCAATAAGGCGGACCGGTTCTGGCCAATAAATTAAGGGTCTTAGGGTTAAATCCCAAATTAATGTAATTCGGACAAAATCCGGTTCCAAAAAGCTCAAGGAAGAGCGAAATTGCCCAAGAATTGCAGACTACTATATACAACCTATAACTGAACCCCCTCCCCAGAACGCGAAGTCCAGGTTGAACGGTATCACAAAATTATCTAGAGGAATGCACCGCCTACCGGCCCCTTCAGAAGAAACTGCCCTAAAATAAATGAGAAAATAAAAACCGGTGAAATATTGGAAGTATTAAAATAACTAAAAACAAAAAACAAGAACCCCGGGCCCAGATGGTTTCTCTATCTTTATTACAAAAAATTTTAAGGCAGTGGCTGATCCACATCTTATTAGAAGTTTTCAACTCCTTCATGGAAGGGGAAGATATTCCTCCCTCGATGTCCCTAGCGAAACTGGCAATAATTCACAAAGAGGGTAAGGCCTTGCCCCCGTGCATGCTGCAGCGTCGCTGTGGCGACGCGCTCACCAGAGCCCTCCCGCAAACGGCGGGGCCTGCTGCGAGGGGGGCCGCAGTGCTCGCGCAGAGAGCTACTCCTGCTCTCAATAGAATTGAGAGCAGGAACTCGCGTCGAGCGGCTAGGCACGCCCCTGGCGGTTCAGCCAATGAGGGCGAACCTGCCGGGTGACGTCATGGCGCGCCCCCGTCACTCCTCCGGCACGCCCCCCCCGGTCTCTGCTCCTGCAGTTAGCTGCAGGGACCGGGAATCGCCGGAAAGGCAGCCGAAAAGCGCGGGCCGCGCATTAGAGCGCCGTGACCGCGGGCCTTAGCCTAAGGATCCACTAATTGCGGCAGACTACAGACCAAATCTCCCTTCTTATTTGGACCTGAAAATATACAGCAAAAGTTGGCAAGACTAAACCCAAAATCCGAGCTTGATCACAAAGACCAGGTTTGCTTCGTCATGGGAGACAAGCGTCGGACAATACAGTAAAATTATAAATATCATCAACCAGTACAGCTCTCTAAAACAAAGGCCTTTATTTGTGCCTCGATGCCGAAAATGAATTGCGAATTAGAGATGGGACTTTTTAGATCACCACTTGATCAAATTGGCTTCGAGGTCCTTCCTCGAGGGAATCAGAGCTCGTATAAAAACCCGTCTGCATTGTAATCTTCCCGGGCGGAGGCTCAAGTCCTGTAATAATAAAAACGCGGTAAAGACAGGGTGACCCTTGTCACCCTCTCCTCTTTGCCTATCGATCGAACCCTGGCCTCCCCATCGAAAAGATATATTAATATAAAGGGAATCAAAAAAGGCCAAGAAGAATACAAGATTGCCTGTTCGCCGCGAGTGTAATATTGTCTCGGACGGAGCCCTTGACGTCCTCCAACCTTCAATCACAATTAGAAAAAATTGGTCCGGGTGTCAGGTTGTCAGATTAAAATGAATAATGACAAATCTGAAGCCCTCAAAATTTATCCCTGGACACCATCCGAGGTAAACTCTACAAATTAATTTCAGCTATAAATGGAACTCCATCTATATTCGATATCTTGGAATTAAAATTACGACATCCTAGAGGATATTGTTTAAGCATAACTTCCTCCCACTTTGCACAAATTAAAGGAGACTACAGAGCTGGAACAATACCATATCTCCTGGCTGGGTAGAGTTGCTTCAGTAAAACAAAGGAATATCCTCCCCAAGGAATTCTGTATTATTTCCAAACACCCCAAGTCCAGGTCCAGAGGTGAACTCAAAACAAATATCAAATAATATTCTCCAATTTATCTGGAATGGGAAAAAGCCAAGAGTGGCAAGATAGGTTAGATGGCCACAAAGAGGGAGTGGAGGTCGGGAGTACAGGCTGCCACTTGGAAAAATGAACCAGCGTCTAGCAGATGGTTGGAGATTGAAGCTATAACATCTTCCTCTCCTCCGTCCCTTTTGTCGTGGGGGTGGGTGGGGGTGGAGGGGGGGGCGGGGAGGACAACGCCGGGCAGGATGGGCCTTGGAGCGATGGATGTACATGGGGGATATGGTCAAAAACAAGAAACTAAATATCTTCCCTTCAATCTAACCCCCCTGTTTGGCAACCCGGACTTCCCTCCGGGTTGTGATCCAGGGACTTCAGACTGTTCTAAGCAGCCAATATAACAAAAGCGTCGATCTGCTAATCAAAGGCGGCCTGAAATTTCCGAAGCGCAGGAAAAATATGCCCCTGGGGATCTCCCCCTGTTCGCTTTCCTCCAGATCAGACACTTCTAACAACGATTGCCACAACTCAAGTTTGAAAACCCCTCTAATTTGAAAAAGATATGTGCATAGGAGCATATCGGAAGGGTCTGATCTCGGGGATTTATATGGGGACTAGCACGTTGCTTGATACCCGTCAACCTAGCTATATGCAGACCTCAATATAGAATAGATAAAGGACTGGGAGGAATTGGGAGGCCGCAACCAAAACACTCAATTTGTACCACCATCAAGGAAAACATCTCTAACATTTTATTCACATGGTACCTCACCCGAGTAGGCTGAGCCAGGCCTTCCCGCCTGTCACTACCTCTTTTGGAGGGGATGCGGGCCAGCAGGGAGACCTGGTACACATTCTGTGGACCGTCCAATGTGGGCCTTTTGGGATATGATCTGAGTTATGTAGAGAAGATAGCGGTGGAGGTCCTACTGGATCCGGTGTCGTTTCTGATGGGTAAGCCTATAGAAGGTCTCCCCCACCAGACCAAAAAATAAAACATCCTTCGTACTAACGGCAGCCCGCCGATCAATAGTGGCAAAATGGAAAAAAAAAAAAACTAGAACCACCCAACAAGGAGATGGTCCTCACACAGAATAAGGGAAGTCCGGTTGATGGAACTCCTATCAGCTCGATTTTAAACAACAACTCAGAAACAAATTTACACAAACCTGGAGAAGCTGGCACCATATGATAAACCCCCATAGATTACTCAAAATTGCTTCAAGAGCTGGGTGGAAATCGGGGGGGCGGCCTCTTAGCCGCATGATCCATGCTTTAACACCAAAACCAAAGTTTAATCACTTCACTCCACTTGAAAAGGAGACGGGGTGCACACCTATGACACCGCCCTACGGGATGGAGAGGCGGGCTTCATTACTATTGGTTCCTAACAGGCTGTGCGGAAGCTCTATTATGTCAACTGTTCAAAAAAATAACCAATGACCTTGTACGCTTGTTGTGATATGATAATGCTGTACCCTACCCTCGGAAAAACCCAATAAAAAAAATTGAAATAAAAAACAATAAAAATATTATTTAACAATTGATGCTAGGATATATTTACATGGTGTACAGAGGTGTGGAAGAAAATTGCTGTGATATATATACAATAGTGTATTTAAAATCCTCCATGGTGAATGCAGGGTCAAAGGTTATGCAGTCAGAGATTTAATTCTTCTCAATATTCTGTGTATCTTATCTGGACGACGTGCTATATATATATGGGAATCTGTGTGTGGCTCCCTCAATAGGAAAACACTTATGGGTCGGTTGTCTGTCCCTATCCCTTTGACAACCCTGTACTCTATATTCCTGAAAATAAATGTTGAGGGGAACCCTTGCACGGTTTATATGGCTAGCTAATACAATAAACTACCTACGGCTAACCCCTTCTCTGAAATGAATAGAATTCACTCCAATTGCTATAGAGGCACAAAATGTTGATAACTATATGAATATAGCTGTAAAATGGTTGCAAAAAACCAAAAAAGCTTATGTACATGTATATAATTCTGCAGGGAGTAGCCTAATTTTTTAATATTTTGATTTTTATTGTTCTAGTTTTTAACATTTTGTATTGTATAAGATAATTTTTACATTGATTCCCATGCATAATGTACAGTACCTACCCATGAATTCAGTATACAGGGGTGGCGCAAACTTTGGGTCGCAAACATTTCTGGGAGGGGGAAGGCGCGGGTGCTTTAAGAGGGTCCTGCACTCTTCCCCAAAGATTTTAATGAAATGCCTCTGTATGTCTCTTACCTGCTGTCTGGCGGCTTGTGGCCGACGTGGCAACACAATGTCACATGACGCCGTTGACATCTGAAAACACTGGAGAAAGATAAGGAGGGGGCGCAGACAAAAAGGGTGCGCACCCTGGTTACATGGAATTAATGGTAGGTACTGTACATTATGTATGGGAATCAATGTAAAATTATCTTATACAAATACAATAATAGCAAACAAACAATTTTAAGCCCTCTGAAAAGCGCTATGACCTACAATAAATATGTGATAGAGTGTAACAATGATAACAACTCTTAAATGATTAACCTTAATTTGATCCAAAATAAAAGATCAGCCTATGGAACAAAAAATCAACAGACTATTCCAAATCCGTATAAAAAAAAACATACAATTAATTGTCCCAGGCGCTGTGATTAAAGTCCAATAACCCAAATACGTGAACCAATTGGGAGTCTTTAGTAAAGGTTTCCTATGCCAGAAGATGATCTTGATAGTTGTGGACAGACAGGGGTGTGTCTGATTGTGATGGTGATGTCTCTGAAATCACAGAAAAACAAGCAGGGCCCCAACGCAAGCGTGTATGTTTATCAATTACCCCCTGCTAGAAACCTGAAATCCTAACAGGATAAGGGCTCTCAGTGATACAGTGGAAGAATCTGTTCCTCACGTCTCTACTTCTCAGAACGTCAAACGGATCCCCGTGGTCTGGTCTGCAGGAGTCCCCTCACTTAGCGATGTTGGGTAATGTGGATGGTATACTACACGCTCCCACGGATTAGTGTGTTCGGATGGGGGGGGGAAACGGAGAGGGAAGATATGGAACACAATAGTGTGATTCGTACAGGGTTTTTAATGTTATAAAACAACGTAAATCACACTTACATGTTAGAAGTTTCAAGTATAACTAAACTGCCGGTCCGAACCTGTGATAGCTCCTGATGCTGCCAGGGGAAGAACACCGCGCGCTACACTCGATCCGGAATTCAGAGTGACGTCAGCAGGGGGCAGACCGGAACTCTCCTACACCAGGAAAATACGGTGTCCTGCGGCAGCTCAATTACTAGGCTCCTCCTCCCTACGCGTTTCGTGACGAGTTGTCACTTTCCTCAGGGATCCCTGAGGAAGTGACAACTCGTCCGAAACGCGTAGGGAGGAGGAGCCTAGTGAATTGAGTGCCAGGCCCAGTAGTTCCTGGTTGTGAGGAGAGTCCGGTCTGCCACTGTGACGTCACTCTGAATTAGGGATCGAGTGTACGCGCGCGGTTTCTTTTCCCCTTGGCAGCATCAGGAGTATCCACAGGTTCGCGGACGGCAGTTTGAGTATACTTGAAAACTTCTAACATGGTAAGTGTGATTTTACGTTGTTTTAAACATTAAAACCTGTACGATATCACACTAGTTTGTTCCATATCTTCCCCGTCTCCGTTTCCCCCCCCCCATCCGAACCATAATTCCGTGGGAGCGTTGGAGTATACCATCCACATTACCAACATCGCAAGTGAGGGGACTCCTCAGACCAGACCACGTGGGATCGTGTGACGTTCTGAGAGTAGAGACGGAGGAACAGATTCTCTCCATGTACACTGAGAGCCCTTATCCTGTAAGTAGGATTTCAGGGTTCTAGGCAGGGGGGGTAATGATAAAACTACCACGCTATGGGCGTGCCTGCTGTTTTTTTCTGTGATTCAGAGACATCAGCACATCACAATAGACAACACCCCTGTCTGTCCAACAAACTATCAAGATCATCTATCTGGCATAGGAAACTTACTAAAAGACTGCCCAATTGGTTCACGGTATTGGGTTATTGACTTTAATCACAGCGCCTGGGACAATTAATTTGTATGTTTATTATTACAAAATACAATAATGATTCAAAACTTATTACCATAATAATCAAAAATATTAAAAAAATTAGGCTATAGAAATCACTTGGAAACAACAACCCCTTACAGGCACTGCTTAAGGTACGGTGCATATTTGTTATATCATATCCCAAAAAAAAATCTATACCAGAAGAATCGGTCCAGAAAACCCCTAGGATAAAATAACATTATTAATAATGTATAAAGATAATAGATTTCAGCAAAAAAAAAAAAAAAAAAAAAAAAACTTATTCCAAAGGGGTTCAGTTTCTAAAAAGATACTTTTTAAGGGATAATGTTTTTAATGGTACTATTGTCAGAAGAATACTGTTTTTAAAGGTGGGATGACAATGACTACAGTTTGTATTGTAGTAAAAATGTGCACATATTAAAAAGGATGTGTGTGCACTATAAAAATGCAGTCACAATAGAAATGGACATTTGATACTATCTCGATCAATTACTATGTATATCCGTCACATAAATATGTGTGTGTAAAACTGATAATATCACTGTTTTACTGTTTCACTGTTTCTATTGGAACACCTTTCTGGTGCTTAGATGCACTTTATAAGATCTGTTTCCACTCCAATTAAAATTGTGTTATACGGTATGTTTCCATACCATGTTTTTGATATTACCATACTCCAGAATTAGACTACTGAGCAGATGTGGGGAAGGGCAGAGACACTATTTTATTTCTTACCATATATTAAGGTTTCATAAACATTTGAAATATTTCATGTTTAGGAATTCTTAACTACACAGTATTAAAATAAATGTCTGCTGTACAGTTGTTTGCAAAAATATATTTGCTGCAGTTATATGACTTCTCATCTGCCACATCTGTGAGTCACTATTTATCTCAGGCAATGTCTTATTGGAAAAAGGCACCTTGTCCTGTATTTCAGGGCTGCGCAAACTTTTCAGTCTGACCCCCCCCTGCCTACCCTCTCCCCCCCCACCACCTACCTGTGGTCTGGCGTCTTCTGACGTCTGACATCAATTGTCATGGCAAACCAACGTTATTTGACTGCGTTCTATGGTGATGCGACAATGGAAGCCGCCAGGAGACCAGGTAAGGGAATTTACAGAGGCCTCGGTGTCCTTGGTGAGAGCGGGGTCTATAACCGCTGTACGTTCCCCCCCAAAAATCTCAAGCCCCCCAGTTTGCACAACCTGCTGTATTTAAAGGGCAATCCAATACTCATTAATTTGTATTTTTATAGTCATGAAGCAGTGGGTCCCACAGCTGAAATATTAATGGGGTTCCTTGCAGGGACCCCTTGCTTTCTAAATAGGTGGAAAAAACCTAAATGGAAACCACAATCTTCATTTAATATTTCAAATATGTCCTTTATTACAGTGACTCAGTGATATTATATTATACTATGCTAATCATTACCTTTCAGGATGAAAATTATGTTTTGATACAGGGCTTCTGCTTTCTGGAAATAGTTGAATAACAGGTTGTGTAAAGAATGCGCCAAAAGCATATACTGCAGTGTAAACACTGTACGTGAGTCTGAAATTATCAACGTGTAATCAGAGGTAGAGATAATCTGAGTGACTCATTATCTGTGTGACACGTTTTTTAAATAGTGTTTATATGAAGGAAAACTAAATGTTGTCCTCCACAAAATCTTATTAGCCTGTTATTTGGATATTTGATGGAATTGCTTGCTCGTAGAGAATTCTTCAAACCAGGAATGTTTCCTTTTGGGGGGAGAGAACATTAGGGAGCCATTTAGGGCAGTCAACGGGTGTCTTGCGATGATCATAACTTGCTACTGACACGTAGCAGGTAAACAAACCTTTCCAGTGATTTGAAAAGTGGGCATAAATTGTAACATTCAGCAAATAATCGAAAGTGAGGTAGGTGATTATCACTTGGCTGAAGAATTCCCTATCACATGAAGAGCATTTTCATAGGATACTTTTCAGTGAGCCTCATCATCCAATGGTAGCTGCACTAAATAGGCAACACAGTGGCCAATTGTGACGATTGCATTTCTTGTCCTGATTGGTCTCTGGTTACTGTCATCAACTGAGTGTCACAATCCCAACCATGTCCAACCAAAAGTTGCTTCAGTAAATTAGCGATGCTGCATGTTGGAACGATCACTGGGGAACGTCCGGAAGACAGAAGGAAACTATTCCGGTCATTGAAAATGGAATCCATTGCTCCGATAACTGATCTGTCAAATATAGGAGAATATGAGACATATTATTGCAAAGTTTTTGCTATGAACAAGTAGTTCATTGGAATATTGAATGCGGGCATACCAAGACTTACATGTAGTAAATTATTATGCTTGATTTTGTTATTATGGGCCTTATTCTATATCGTAGGACATTGAATAGTCTCTGGAGATTTCTTGTCCGATCAGCTGCTTAGGCCATATATGATTCCCCCCTAAATATGTGAGAGATAAATAGGAGCGAAGAGCATGTTTGACGAGCTGTATTTGTGTGGGACACGCTCTCCGCTTGTAACCACTTTCAAATCATGAAAAGCAAGGGAATTATCTTGAAACAATTCTCCAAAATCTCTTTGTGTAACAGTGAGACGTTTTAGAGATTGCTGCTGTGGAAGGTTTGGGTTTAAAAAAAAAGGTATGTTCTTTTTATAAAAAAAACTTTTTTAATATCTCTTACCTGGGGACCTTATATATTGAAGTAGAGTTGAAATTGCTGAGATGGGGGAAGATAGAGATGTCCGATGATAGCCACACAGTGCCATTCTGTGACATGTTATAGTAGGATAGAGGTATCTTCCCCTGACAAAAGTGCATAGTCCCTCCCTGCGGCCTGATCAGTATAAACAAGAGTCAAATATTTCATCCCAGAGTTATGTTGGGTAGATAAAATATTCATATTTCTATTAATCTCCCTACGCAAGTCAAACGCCAGAAAGGGCCGAAGAAAAACGAAAGGGGAGTGTCTGTAAAAAGATAATCCTGATAAGAAGGTTTAGGCCCATTCTAAGGAGGTCTTCTGCCATAAGACACCTTTGTGCCACCAGAAGGCCATTACAGCGCATTGACTTAAATCTCTGGGATGGTCCATATGCATTAGACTACTCTCTAAATTTGGCCGAATTCATTCCTCCCATAAAAGGCCTATTATATTAACGGCATTAAGGTAATATCTGTGAGTTGATATAAGGTTTCCTTACATTTTACACAAATCAAAGGGGTTAGATCCACAGAAGTCTGTCACTTTTGCACTAATACGGACCATACCCAATTAGCGTGCATACATTAGTGATGCGGTACACATGTGCATTACCTAACAACGCCATGAACAGTAGCAATTCAAATAAAATCACATACGGAGGCAGGCCGGGTGAGGAGACGTCACCCTATTTATCACCGAGGTTCCTTCAGAGGAGTATGCATTGACAGACAAGTCTTAAAGGATAGAGGCTATTTAAAGATAAGGAAGCTTTAGTGCACCACTGCCCATTGTATCAGTAGTAAATGCCTTGGCAGCACACAGGCCTATGCTCAATGGCTGGAGCAGATAGCCAGAAGCACTCAATGGGGCTAACGTGTGCCAATGCACAATCCAGGTTAGGTACCCTCAGCTTTCTTCACTACTGCAGGCGGTGTCTCTTATTTGTTGGGTTCCATCTCAACTCTCCATTAACAGTGACTCACCCACACCAACACCAGTACTGATTGGCCAACGGGCACACGCCCCCGGCAGGACCAACGCAATAAGAACCGCGCCTCCCTCACGACAGGACACAGAGGTACGGTTCCTCCACCAAGAGGGCGAGCTCTTCACGCCTGCCTTAAGGGTAAGAGCCTCTTTGTCACCGATTTGTCTAGCCCTCCCCCTCGTCCGAGGAACACTACACCTCGAGAAGGTGGCTCCGTTGTTTTTCTGTGTGAAAAATGGTTTCTGTTTTTTAATATTAGTTAATAAGGTTCGTTTTACATCAAAGTGAATTTAACTCTGTTCTGAAATAGGGAAAATGATAAGTGGAAGAGGAAAGGGGCTAGGCAAGGGAAGCGGTCTAAGGCAGGAGAGAGGCAAGGGCCGTCCCCGGTGTCAACGCGGAATGTCCCCGATCTAGAACTAGTAGGCTCAACGGTTGTAAAAAACATCCCTCTTTTCCATCACCTATCATCATCTTTGCCTAACAGAAACCTGGCACTAACACACACCCCCCAATGACAGCGTGGAGGATGCTGTCTCTATGGTGATCTCTCGCTTCTCTTCATACCCCAAATAAATGGGGTCAAGGGAAGGCTACTCACTCCTCCCATTGCCAATATCAGCTCAGCCCTATACCTTGATATGTTTATTTCTCTTCTTTGAGATTTCATGCTGTACAGCTTTTCTCCAATCGCTACGTGTTGCAGTCCATCTAGAGACCGGCAAACTCTACTCTCTAACATCCTCTTCTCTCTGACTTTGAATATGTTATGCCTTGTCTCTTCCTGACTCTCTGATCCTTTACTGGGAGACATCAACAGTCATTTAATGCTTCATTCCCGCATTAATGGCATCTAGCTTTCTCTCAATAACCTCCTCCTTTGGTCTTCAGTACCCAATGCACCAATTTCAGACCACAGGCATGCGTCACTTTCTAGATGGCGTTACTAAAAACTATTCCCCCTTTCTGAGTCTGTCCCCCCGTTCCACTCTCTGACCATAACCTCCTATCATTCAACTCCACTACATTCACTTCTCCTACTTTTACTTCTTGATACTCTCCGAGCATACTGTACGGCTCCATGGCCTTCTGCTTGGCATCTCCAAATGAAAACTAATCTCTCTTCTCCTCCTTCCACCGAAACATTTGTCAACTTTTATAACGTCATCCTTTCCTCCTTCGATATATATGCCCCTACGCTCCAGAAAACCAGACCCGCTAACCAGGCCTTGCGCTAATTCACAAGCACGCTTTCTTCTACACCTGCTCTCATCTCTGAACGCCTTTGGAAAGACACTATTCACACGCTGGCCGATTGTTGCACTATAAATTTCTCCACTACTCTCACACTAAACAAACAACGTAGTGGATGTTGGGGCACTTTCAACACGAATCCAAGTAGTCCAATGACAGAACAATAAAGAAAAGGCCAGATTACCCAGGTAAAGATAAATAGGGAAAAGAAAAGCGCAACACTTGCGGGAAATGAGGCGTTGATGAATTCTGTCATGTAATTGGATACCTGGCATACGTTTGGTCACACCCCCGAACATCCCCTAAATTGCTGCTATCCACTCCGATTTCCGGCGGACACCCACAAAGGGGGGGAGGGGGAAGGCGTTATTTTCCAATGTGAACGTCGCGGCGTCTTCACAATCCTACAGACCGGCGGGCAAAGCAGTACATCAAGGTTTATATAGGAGGGGAGTAAGACGGCTGTCTTACCCCCACTATCCTGTAATTAGTTCCCTTAAGGCCATTCAGGAGTCTCTACTATCTTGGCATTAAGTGGTCTAATAGGGGTATGATCGCCAGACCAGCTAGATCTCCATAGGACCTATACATTTCTAGATGGGACCCTTGTGCGGAACCTCCCTCACTGAGGACATTGATTCCCTTATTGAGCCAGGTGCACCCGAGGAGCGCAGGACGGCGTTATTCCCTAGCCTCACCATAACAGCACTATTTCCTCACTCCTCAATCACTCACAAACCAATCCAATGCCGTCTTTCTGTATTTAATGCCTCCTACTACATTCTCCTCTGCACCAGCCATTTATCCGTCACTTCTCCTCAGCCCTTTGCAGACGATTATAAAGGCAGGTCGATGCTATCCAGAAAGTGAAGTCCTCCCAGTACCTTCCCCCTCCCTCTCTGCTTTACCTAAATATATTCTTCCACCTTTTGAATCCTTTTTCCTGTTTACAGAGTTTGAGTTTCTCAGCTTGCTTTTCTCTCTCTCCACAGGCCACCGATCTATCCCCTCACACCTATCAGCACTTCTTAATCTGTCTTAGTCCACCCAATCTCACCACATCTTCACATTCCCTCCCTGCCCCTGTATTTCTCAAAACCACCTAGACTCTATGGCTCATTCAGAAAGCGGTGATAAGGCCTTATCGACACTTATCGCAAAAGGCTTATCGGTATCACTAAGCCTCGATAATACGTGCTCGATAAGGCCTGTATCACAGCAAAATTTTATGACCAAAAGAAAATGGCCAATTGAAATTGAGCGGCGATCCGCGCTTATCGGACCCTTTTAGGGCAAGGATCTTATCTTGCATCAAACGGGCAATGGATGGAAGGGAAGT
Organism: Ascaphus truei; assembly: GCA_036426205.1. Taxonomy (NCBI): domain Eukaryota; kingdom Metazoa; phylum Chordata; class Amphibia; order Anura; family Ascaphidae; genus Ascaphus; species Ascaphus truei. Next base: position 13,439 of record WSYH01008125.1, on the reverse strand, counting down.
AAACATAATTATGCCCCTTTACAAAGCATTAGTAAGACCACACCTTTAATATGGAGTACAATTTTGGGCACCAATCCTAAGAAAAGACATTATGGAACTAGAGAGAGTGCAGAGAAGAGCCACCAAATTAATAAAGGGGATGGACAATCTAACTTATGAGGAGAGGCTAGCTAAATTAGATTTATTTACATTAGAAAAGAGGCGTTTAAGAGGGGATATGATAACTATATACAAATATATTCGGGGAAAATACAAGGAGCTTTCAAAAGAACTATTCATCCCACGGGCAGTACAAAGGACTCAGGGCCATCTCTTAAGGTTGGAGGAAAGGAGATTTCACCAGCAACAAAGGAAAGGGTTCTTTGCAGTAAGGGCAGTTAAAATGTGGAATTCATTACCCATGGAGACTGTGATGGCAGATACAATAGATTTGTTCAAAAAAAATGTTGGACATCATTTTAGATGGGAAAGGTATAAAGGGATAAACCAAATAAGTAAACATGGGAAGGATGTTGATCCAGGGATTAATCCGATTGCCAATTCTTGGAGTCAGGAAGGAATTTATTTTCCCCCTTATGAGATATCATTGGATGATATGACTCTGGGGTTTTTTGTTTGCCTTCCTCTGGATCAATAAGTAAGTATAGATATAGGATAAAGTATCTGTTGTCTAAATGTAGCATAGCTTGAACTTGATGGACCTATGTCTTTTTTCAACCTCATCTACTATGTAACTATGTAACCACTACACCAACATTCTCCCTGTCAATAAAACCACAATCTCCTCAACATCTCAATCCCGCTGTCTAGGGGTTTTCTTTAACTTTGATCTCTCCTTCATTCCTCACATTCAGCCCCTCACGAAATCCTTCCGTCTCAACCTCCAAAATATTGCCAAGATATGCTCTTTTCTCACTCATGATGCAACTTAAATCCTAATCCACGCACTCATTATATCCTTCCTCGATTACTGTAACCTTCTCTTAGGTGGCTTTTGCCTTGTCCACCTCTCCCAATTCCAATCTAACCAAAATGCTGCTGCTAGACTCATTTACCTCACTCACAGCTCCACAGCTGTCAGATTGGGTCATATCCTAACCTCAACCACACCTTATTCTACAATGAGCATACACCTTACCTCCTTGGTAAAAAGAAAAAAAAGGCAGATCACTACTCCTCCATTGAAAAAGGTATTAGGCAGAGAAAATGTTTACCCAAAGTAATGAAAAAATTTATTGAATAGAGCATACAAACACAGACATGTAGGCCTCTGAACAGCACCTACGCGTTTCAGGCAACAAAGCCCTTTATAAAGGTTCTTTTTACTTTACCTTCTTGTTTCAACATTGTCTCTCATTCCCACTAGATTGTAAACTCTTACGAGCCGGGTCCTCATTCCCTCTTTGTATCTGTCTGTGCATGTTTGTCCTCAGCTGTATGTAACTGTTCATGTAATATACATAACTCTGTACCGCATTGTACTGCGCTGCCTAATAGGGCGGCGCTTCACAAATAAATTATAGAAAATTATATTTCCCCAAATCCAGTATGGATTAGCAGCCAGGTGTAATTTGCTGCACTAATAATGCAGTTTTGAAAACCCTTGATTGAATATGCAGCATAATTGTTCTCTCTTGTATTTTGTTATTCTCCTTAGCTTGCGCAGTATTTAAAACATGTTCATTTTAAGACCCCTTCTGGAGATGAGATCTTCTTTGATGAAAAAGGGAGCTCAACAAGTAAATTGGATTTGTTAAACTATGTGATGTATCCTAATCAAACATCAAGAAGCATCCAGGTTGGACAATATCGCTCCTCTACCTCTCATGCACAACAGTTACTTGTCAATGACAGGGACATCATATGGGAACCAGCCATCACAGGGGTAAGTAACAATGCTAAGCTTGTTCATTGATGAAAGTTTTTGTGATTGTTCATCGGTGAATGGATTTATAGCCACTTTCTTAAACATAATTTTCAATTTCGTTTTATAAACATTTAAATAGAAAAATATACACACACATTGGGTAACTGCCATCCCAGCTGATACTCAGAATATTACAAAACCTTTCTGAAATGGCCCTATTTTTTGACAATTTTAGAAGTGAACTTTATGCACAGTTAACCCCTTTGCTGCCTGGGAGCCTTGCAACACTTACTACAGTATACCTTAGAAGAAGAAACAAACTAAGTTAATTAGCGTAATAGTAAATGGAACCCAGATCTCTGGCATATTTGTGTTTCTAGTTATCCCTGGATCTGTGTGCGCCTACCTTTAATATATATATATATATATATATATATATATATATATTGGTTGTATGTGCCTTTTTTTCAATACATCTATATTTTATATCAATCTGTGTGCTGTCTCGGTTCTGGCTGAGTCGTCTTGGGACTCTGATCTGCCTGGGAAGGAATGCGCCATTGAGAGAGAGAGAGAAGAGATAGTAGAGAAGATAAGGATATATAGTATAGATATATATATATAAATGACATACATACATACATACATACATACATATATATACGTACATGTATGAGTACCGTGTTAGCCGAGCTTCAATACCTCTACATGAAAATATGGAAGATACGAAGATACCACATTGTACCGCACTCAAATGACACTAAAGGATTTACTGAAAAAACAGGCACAACTAGACAGCGATATCATCTTCCTCAGCAAATGCAAAAAGGAGCATCTGATCCCGAAAGGACTCGTCCTCAAAAACCCACTTGCCAACACATACAACACAAAATTCTCCCAACAACTGTGCACCAGGAACTCAGAAAGATTAAGGAACCATCTGATCAGCATCTGTTACAGCAACCGGAGAAAGACAAAAGAGATGATTGACTGCATCCTGGAGACAGGAGAAATACACACAGACACATGGAGAGGACTCCAAACATTCCATGAAAAACTCCTGAAGGGTCTAATTAGCAATAAGGAAAAGAAACTGCACAGACTGAGGCTAAGAATGAGATACTCTGCAGCAGCCAGCACAACAACTAATAATACAAACATTGACAATCACCAAGAGCAGGACTGCACTGTTAACCTCTCAGATTACACACCTAATCAAGCAGAGTCCTCAGTATTATCAAAGGGTCTCACATTTTGCCCCACCAAGCCTATGGACAAGATTGAGCTGTGCAGTGACCTGGAAGAATTCTTCAGAAGGCTGCGTCTTAAGGAGTTCTTCCACAACAGACACAACCAAGATTATGCCAACACTGCAGAAGGAGAGCCGCTGCACATGAGCAGGGAGAAGCAAAAATCCAACTGGATCCCACAAACTGGGCGCAACCCCACAATGGACCGGTACATTGAAAGCTTCAGACACAGCGCCAAAACCACCATCCTGGACAAAGTAAGGAAACAAACATATAATCTGACACTGATGGTGAGGAGAGCCATAGAATCGCTAAAGGCCAA
>WSYH01008125.1:0-5000 GCA_036426205.1 Ascaphus truei | reverse complement strand
ATATACCCACACCCACACCTAGTGCAACCAATTAACATAATCAATCACCAGCAACCTGTCATTATTTACCTGTTGTGCAGCTGAGCACCATATGGGAACAACCAATGCCTGGACCAGAGGAGCCATGCGATCCACGAGCAGGGAAAGGCAATTTTGTTAATCAAAGGCAGCCAGCTCAACATCTGCTTCTGACGTCCTGGAACCACGAGCAGGGAGATCCCTCTCGTGATCCAGGCTGCCTGCTCTGATGTCCATAACCTGCGACCGGTGTCGGAGCTGTAGCGCGCACCTGACTAGCCTGCGCTCATAGGGCAAGGGTGGCCGGGAGCCAATGGGGAAACATCACTGCGCATTGGAAGGCACGCAGTACCCTAATGGAGGAACCCTGGCAACCAAGGACCCAGCACACAGTCCTCGCAGGCGCAGTAGTGAATACTGATGAGAGGGCAGCGCTATACCCACAGCACCAATACAAGGCAGACCAACGAGCCAAAACAGCCTGTGGCTGAAGTTAAAGCCACAAGAGGCAGTGGTGAAGGTACCAGGGTCCCAGCTGCACCCAACAAAATAAAAATGACAATAAAAACAAGGGAGTGACAATGTGCAAGGGAAGTGAAGCTATGAAGGAAAGTCCCAACGTCAAAAAACATGCAAACATAAAATAAACATTCAAACATGATCAAACATCAAAGCAAGTAAAAATCAATGCGCAGGTAAGCATAAACAATTTTACACAAACAGCCCAGTTTTGCTCTCTTCGTTCAGTCCTCCTGGTGCCATGGTCCGCAGCTCATAATTAGTCTGGCCTCCTGTTGTAGCAAGATCTTGCCCCTGTCACCACCACGCGTAGGAATAGGGCCTGCAGGATGGGCATGCATCTTAGCGTTGCTAAGGAGTGTCTATGTTTTCTTAAAATGTCTCGCGACGGAGGAACATTTAAGATCCATGTCATCGCCACCACTCACAGGGTTTCCTGATCGTAGTGCTGTCATGGCCATCCTGTTCCTTCAGCATCCTCACGTTTTTTTCCAATGTATAGGAGTCCACAAGTGCATCTGATGTAGTATACCACAATTTGGACTCACAATTAATTGCCTGTTAAGTTTGAATGGAATGCCACCTGTGGGATGATTGTAGCTGGGGCCCATTGCATGAACTGGCATTTAGTACAGCCATAACACCGATATGAGCCTGGTTTCTTGGCCAACCAGGTCTTGAGGTGGCATATTTCTCTATTGGATCCGATCCTGTCACCATGTCACCATACTGGGCCACGACGAAAGCAGAACAACGGTGGTTCCTTGGCACGGGCCTACTCTCTCATCATTTTTAAGATCCGCCAATTCCCCCGGATGCATCGCTTGATGTTCATTGGAGGCGTGCTGAAAGTGCTGATTATGTTGAGTCTGTTGGTCTCCGGCTTTTGGACACTGATGTCAGCATACATACCTGTCAACCTGTTCCACCTTTGTAAGGCGTATGGATTGTCCTTTCACAATAGCCCTCTCTCGGAACGGCAGCCATCTGACCCAAAGCCCTTTCGTTCTCCGCTGGATCTGTTGTAACCTCTTCACTCTTAAAGCGTGTGAGTAGGGGAGACCCCTTTTGAGTGGAAAGGATGTGGCTGGATGCCACACACAAATGAATTCTTGTCAGTGCTCTTCCGGTACAGTTTTGTAGCCAACGAGCCCAGATTTATATACAATCGTCTAAGAAAGCAATCTCTTTAGGCTTTGACTGAGGGTGAAACGTATGGTGGAAGGAATGTTATTCAAAGAAGCCACAAACGCTAGCAGGTCCTCTTCGCTGCCATCCCACAAGATGAACACTCATCAATGTAGAGTAATATTTGACAATGTGGTGTCCATAAGTCACATCATGGGTATATGGGTCCGCTCGTACAGGTCCATGAACAGATTCGCGTAGGACGGCGCCATGTTTGACCCCATGGCCGTCCCGTCAGCTGTAAGTAATGATGTTTCTCGAACCTGAAGAAGTTTTTATGTAGAATAACTTCAATCAATAACATGAGAAATTCCACAGGGGGGACCCTGTTTACCACGATATTCAAATTGGCGCGGACTGCTTCCAGGCCCTCCGCATGGGGAATGTTGGTATACAGACTAGACACATCAGCGGGCAAAAATGTAGTCAGATGTATCAATGGATATGTCACCGAGCTGGTTTAATGAAGTCGTAGTATCCTTAAGATGAACCATGCTGGCCACCAGTGGCTGTAGGTAGAAATCCACAAATTGTGAGAGAGGGTGGCATAACATCCACGGGCTGAGATGATGGTCTGCATGGAGGTGCCACGCAGGACTTGTGGATTTTGGGCAGAGTGTATGCACTGGCATCACTGGATGATCTTGTGTCAAGAATTTGCTGGTCTCCTCTGTGATCCAGGTTTTATTAAGACCAGCATGGGTTCATACATTAAGGATACTACAGACTTCATTAAACAGCTCGGTGACATATCCATTGATACATCTGAGACATTTTTGCCACGCTAGATGTGTCTAGCTGTATACCAACATTCCCCATGTGGAGGCCTGGAAGCAGTCCGCCAAATTTGAAAATCTGGTGTACAACAGGGTCCCCCTGTGGATTTCTCATGTTATTGATTGAAGTTATTCTACATAAAAACTTCTTCAGTTCGAGAAACCATATTACTTACAGCTGACAGGGACGGCCATGGGGTCAAACATGCGCCGTCCTACCGAATCTGTTCATGGACCTGTACGAGCGGACCATATTCCATGATGGAACTTATGGACACCACATTGTCAAATCTCGACGCTAATTGATGATGTGTTCATCTGTGGGATGGCGCGAAGAGGACCGCTAGCGTTTGTGGCTTCTTTGAATAACATTCCTTCCACCATACGCTCACCCCTCATCACAGCTCTAAGAGAATTGCTTTCTTAACACGATTGTATATAAATCTGGGGCTCGTTGGCTACAAAACTGTACCGGAAAGACTGACAAGAATTCATTGCTGTGTGCATCCAGCCACCATCCCTTTCCACTCAAAAGGGGTCTCCCCCTCACAGCTTCTAATGTAAGAGGATTACAAAGACAATCCAGCGGAGAACCGAAAGGGCTTTGGGTCAGATGGCTGCCCGCTTCCGAGAGAGGGGCTATTGTGAAAGGACATCCAATACGCCTTACAAAAGGTGGAACAGGTTGACAGAGATGTATTGCTGACCTCAGTGTCCAAAAAGCCGAGACCAACAGACCAACATAATCAGCCCTTTCAGCACCGCCTCCTACATCAAGCGATGCATCCGGGAATTGGCGGATCTTACAAAATGATGAGAGGATAGGCACATGTGCCAAGGAACCACCGTGTTTCTGCTTTCGTCGGGCCCCAGTATTGGTGACATGGTGACAGGATCGGATCCAATGAGAAATATGCCACCTCCAGACCTGGTTGGCCAAGAAACCAGGCTCATATCGGTGTCATGGCTGTACTAACTGCCAGTTCATCAATTGGGCCCCAGCTACAATCATCCCCACAGTGGCATTCCTATCAAACTTCACAGGCACTTAATTGTGAGTCCAAATTCGTGGTATACTACATCAGATGCCCTTGTGGACTCCTATACATTGGAAAAACTTGAGGATGCTGAAGGAGCGGATGGCCATGCACCGCACTACGATCAGGAAAGCCCTAGTGAGTGGTGGCGATGACATGTACATAATGTCTCCCGTCGCGAGACATTTTAAAGAACATAGACACCCTTAGCAACGCTAAGATGCATGCCATCCTGCAGGTCCCTATCCCTACGCGTGGTGGTGACAGGGACAAGATCTTGCACAACAGGAGGCCAGACAATTTATGAGCGCGCGACCATGGCACCAGGAGGACTGAACGAAGAGCTAAAACTGGGCTGTTTTTTGTAAATTGTTTATGCTTACCTGCGCATTGATTTTTACTTGCTTTGATGTTTGATCATTTGAATGTTTATTTTTATGTTTGCATGTTTATTTGACGTGTGGACACTTCCTTCCATAGCTTCACTTCCCTTGCACATTGTCACTCCCTTGTTTTTATTGTCATTTTATTGTCATTTTTATTTTGTTGGGTGCAGCTGGGACCTCCTGGTACCTTCACCACTGCCTCTGTGGCTTAAACTTCAGCCACAGGCTGTTTTGGCTCGTGTGTCTGCCTTGTATTGGTGCTGTGGGTATAGCGCTGCCCTCTCTATCAGTATTCACTACTGCGCCTGCGCGGACTGTGTGTCTGGCGTCCTTGGTTCCAGGGTTCCTCCATTAGGGTATCCTGCGTGCCTTTCCAGTGCGCAGTGATGTTCCCATTGGCTCCCCGGCTCACCCTTTCCCTATGACGCGCAGCTAGTCAGGTGACGCGCTACAGCTCCCGACACGGTCGCACGTTATGGACATCAGAGCAGGCAGCCTGGATCACGAGAGGGATCTCCCTGCTCGTGGTTCCAGGACGTCAGACGCAGATGTCTGACTGGCTGCCTTTGATTAACAATTGCCTTTCCCTGCTCGTGGATCCGCATGGCTCCTTCTGGTCCGAGCATTGGTTGTTCCCATGGTGCGCAGCTGCACAACAGGTAAATAATAACAGGTTTCTGGTGATTGATTATGTTTAATTGGTTGCACTAGGGGTGTGGGTATATAAGTAGGGTCACTGTTAGTGTGGGTTTGCACGGCCCTGAGGAAGTCTCCCTGAGAGACCGAAACGTTTTCTTCGTGTATCTGTTCTTTTCAATACAGATTATTTTGGATTACACCTCGTTGGTTGCTGTCTCTTTACTGGTCTTTGGGCTGGTTCGTATGATATGTGGATCCCTATGGGACTAGCAACTGCCTTTTGCCTTACATTAGAGTGCTGACTGCTTGCTTTATATATATATATATACAGCTAAACCCCGTTATAACGCGCCTCGTTATACCGCGATTCGGTTATAACGCGGTTTTCCCGTGGCTCCCGTATTAAAACACTGCACACACACGGCTCATTGCTCACA
>WSYH01008124.1:0-27119 GCA_036426205.1 Ascaphus truei | reverse complement strand
GCTATTGAACTCTGGGCGCTATTCTGAGCGGGGGACCACATTTTTAGAAAATGGGGAAAGTCGGTCCCTATTAACACATCATGTGCCAGTTTGGGTACAATACCCACCTTGAAATCTAAAGAACCAAACTTTATTTCAAAAAAAACATCAACAGTGGAATATTCATGATTATCCCCATGTATACAACAAATTGCCACTCTTTGTGAACTGTTTCCCTGTTTCTTCTTAATGGTCAACAGGTATTCGGACATTAGTGTGACCATGCTCCCAGAGTCAAGAAGTGCCCGAACCCTCTTACCATTTACCTTTACAAATGCCCAGAGATGGTTATTCAAGGGGTCCTCTGGGCTAGGGCCCATACATTGGGACCACAGCGAATAAGGTTCCACGCTGTTGCATTGCATGGGTTCATCATTTAGTGGGCAGATTTTTGCTGTGTGGCCCCTCTCATGACAATTTACACATTTAGGTACATAGTCTGTGTCCCACTTAGAGCCTTTTCCCGGCTCCCCATGTTGGCTATTGCCCTTAGTGTGCGAGCCACTGTTGCTGGTGCTGCGTGAAGGTGGTCGCCGCTCTTCAGCGCCCCTTAACCCCGGTACCCTTTTACCGTCTCTGGAAGAGTCCTGGAACCTCGGGTAGTGGGGTTGCTCCACGACTGTGGGTTGCGGGTGCTCTTCTGCTACATTGTACCTTTCTACGAGAGCCACAAGCTCATCCGCATTGTGGGGGTCACTCCGACTGACCCAACGGCGTAAGGCAGAAGGAAGTTTCCTCAAGAACTGGTCCATGACCAACCGTTCCACGATGTGGCTTGCTGAGTTGATCTCGGGTTGTAGCCACTTCCGGGCGAGGTGGATGAGGTCATACATCTGGCTTCGGGTGGCTTTATCCATCGTGAAGGACCATGCGTGAAACCTTTGGGCACGAACAGCCGTGGTTACGCCGAGGCGGGCGAGGATCTCGAACTTCAATTTTGCATAGACGTTAGCTTCGGCTGGCTCTAGATCAAAGTAAGCCTTCTGGGATTCGCCGCTTAGGAAGGGTGCGATTAGACCAGCCCACTTAGCTTCTGGCCATCCCTCTCTCTGTGCCGTGCGTTCAAACGTGAGAAGATAGGCTTCCACATCATCCGAGGGTCCCATCTTCTGAAGGTAGTGGCTTGCCCTGGTCATTTTCGGAACTGGGGCTGCCTCTGCCAGTGGAAGGTTACTGATAGTCCCCCTCAGGATCTCGAGTTCCTGCTGTAAGCCCTGAGCGAACCGTTGTTGCTCCTCTCTCAGCAAGCGGTTTGTCTCTTGCTGGGTTGCATTCGCCTGTTGCTGGTTTGAATTAGTCTCTTGCTGGTTTATTAACAGCCGTTGCTGGTTTGCATTAGTCTCTTGCTGGGCTATTAACAGCTGTTGCTGGGTTTCATTCGCCTGTTGCTGGTTTGCATTAGTCTCTTGCTGGGCTAGTAACAGCTGTTGCTGGGTTTCATTCGCCTGTTGCAGGGCTGCATTAATCTTTTGCTGGGCTTCATTCGCGTCTTTCTGGACAGCGACATTGCGTACCAGCACACTCACCACGTCTTCCATCTTGTTTGGAGAGAGAAAACCCCCCTTTTTTTTTTTTTTCTTGTTAAAGTTCTTTAACCCGCAGACCTTTTAGTGTTCTGCCCGCATTCTCCACCATATGTGACAAACGGCTTACTCCGGGGCTCCGCCGTCTGTCCGGGACTGTTAGAACACGGTCTTTTAGGGTAGGTTAAATGATGAGGCGTCACGTACTGTTCCTTTAAACAGGCTATGCCTGGATTATTCAGTCCCAGGCACTGAGACTGCCACAGTGCATACAACAGAAACACATCAAAACAAAAAGCTGCTCACATGAGCGATAACTTAACTTAGATTTCCCTAACTCAGGGTGGAAGTGGCTTTTCCACTTCCAACAACAAAACAAGGTACTTTTGCAGTCTTAGACAAATGAACAGAATGATTGAACCTGTTTGGGGAAGAGGCTTCTCCCCACTGTAGTTCAGCAGCCTTCCAGCCTCCAGGTTCTTGGGGAGAGGGGAGAGGAAACAGGAAATCAGTCTTACATACCTGATTTCTAATTAGCATGACAGGTGACAGAAATCAGGCAGCAGACAAACTCTGGTCTGGATCCCTCATCCCTCAGTTCCAGCGCTTGCCAAACTGTGGGATGGAGTGTATGTATTATAAGGCTGCACTCCCAGGCCAAACAGGATAGAAACTGTTCAGTATCCTGGGAGCCCTATATATGGAATTTATTACCATCCCCTGGTTTCTGTCACATATCCTCCCCCCCAGCTCAGACCTCGAGGGATGAGCGACCATGGATATTAGGGAGTGCATCCTTGACAACCCGTCAGCATTGCCATGTTTGTGCCCTGACCTGTGTTCCACAGAAAATTTAAAGGGCTGTAGACTTAGGAACCACCTGGTCACTCTAGCATTCTTTTCCCTGCTTTGACACATCTAGGTAAGGGGTGCATGATCTGTGACCAACCGGAATTTTCTCCCCAACAGGTAGTATTTGAGCGTCTCTACAGCCCACTTTATTGCGAGACACTCTTTCTCTACTATGGAGTAATTTTTCTCCTGGGGATTTAGTTTCCTACTAAAATAAAGGATGTGGTGCTCCTCACCTTGAGACTCCTGGGAGAGCACAGCCCCCAGCCCTACCTCAGATGCGTCGGTTTGGACTACGAACTCTTTGGAGAAGTCAGGTGTGACCAACACAGGTTGGGCACAGAGAGCTTCTATCAGGCTTCTAAAGGCCTGTTCGGTTTTGGGGGACCACTTTACCATTAGCGGTCCTCTTGCTTTTGTGAGGTCGGTTAGTGGGGTTGCCTTAGTTGCAAAATTGGGAATAAACCTTCTATAGTACCCAATTAACCCCAAAAAGGTCCTTACTTGTTTTTTTGTAACTGGCCTTGGCCAATTTTATATCGCCTCCACTTTGAGTGTTTGGGGTTTGAGTAAACCTCTGCCAATAGAATACCCCAGATACTTGGCCTCCTCCAGACCAATAGTGCATTTAGCGGGGTTAGCAGTTAGTCCGGCAGACCGAACTGCGTCGAGCACAGCTTGGACCTTTGGAACGTGGGATTGCCAATCTTCACTATGGATTACCACATCATCCAGGTAGGCGGCAGCATACCGAGCATGTGGCTTTAAAATGTTATCCATCATTCTTTGGAATGTGGCGGGAGCTCAATGTAAGCCAAAAGGCAGCACCCTTTACTGAAAGAGGCCGTCTGGGGTTGAGAAGGCTGTCTTTTCTTTTGCCCTTTCTGTGAGGGGAACCTGCCAGTACCCTTTTGTTAGGTCTAGGGTTGTGAGATATCGGGCTTTGCCCAGTCTCTCTACAAGTTCATCTACCCTGGGCATAGGATAAGTATCAAATTCTGACACCGCGTTTAGTTTCCGGTAGTCATTACAAAACCTTGTTGTACCATCTGGCTTTGGGACTAAGACTATAGGGCTGTTCCACCCACTTTGGGATTCCTCAATTACGCCTAGTTTTAGCATTTTTTTAACCTCTAAATTTATAGCCTCTCTTTTGGCCTCTGGGATTCGGTACGGTTTAAGGTTAACTTGGACCCCCGGTTCAGAGACTAGGTCATGTTCAATTACGCTAGTTCTACCTGGCTGTGTAGAGAAGATTTCTTTGTTTCTTCTCACTAAATTCTGAACCTCTCGTTTCTGATGAACGGACAGGGTTTCAGCTACAGAGGCGACACATTTTATTTGAACTCGGCTAGTTCCGCAAGCCGGAAGATGTCCCGGCTTGCTAGCCGAATCCCCGAGGGAGCCCTGGTGTCCCGCGATGTGGGGGACGGCGGTGGGGGGTTCCGGCGGACCCGGAGAGGGGAGGGGGAAGCCCCGATCGGAGGGCTGCTCCTCCGAGGCTTCGGCGCGCGCCCGGGACACCCCGGCGCGCGCCCGGTTACTGTCGCGGCCGAGACCGGGCAAATGCTCGAATAAACTTGGCCGCGACAGTATGCTAACCTCTGGGTCAGTTTCTTGATTCTCTGATGGACCTGGGGGTACTAGGGTTAACAAGACTTCTCTATCTTTCCAGGGCTTGAGTAGGTTTATATGGTAAATTTGCTCAGGTTTCCTCCTACCTGGCTGTCTTACCTTATAATTTACTTCTCCCACTCTTTCCAAGACCTCATATGGCCCATGCCATTTAGCAAGGAATTTACTCTCCACGGTGGGAACCAGAACTAGTACCCTATCACCTGGAAAAAAAATTCTGACCCTAGCACCCTTATTATACGTATTCCTCTGTGCTTCTTGAGCTTTCTCCATGTGTTCCCTCACTATGGGTAGGACTGCAGCAATGCGGTCCTGCATCTGGGCAACATGCTCTATTACACTTCTGTATGGGGTAACCTCGTGTTCCCAAGTCTCTTTGGCTATATCCAGTAAGCCCCTTGGGTGTCGGCCATACAATAGTTCAAACAGGGAGAAACCTGTGGATGATTGGGGAACTTCCCTAATGGCAAATAACAGGTACGGTAATAAACAATCCCAGTTTTTCCCATCTTTATCGACCGCCCGCCGTAACATGCTCTTTAAGGTTTTATTGAACCTTTCCACTAAACCATCTGTTTGTGGATGATAGACTGAGGTTCTGAGATGCTTGATTTTTAGGAGTTTACATAGCTCTTTTGTTACTTGGGACATAAATGGTGTTCCCTGGTCAGATAAAATCTCTTTAGGAATTCCGACCCGGGAAAACAGAACTACTAACTCTTTTGCTATGTTTTTAGCAGAGGTGCTACGTAGGGGAACTGCCTCCGGATATCGGGTGGCATAATCTAATATTACCAATATATGCTGATGTCCCCTAGCAGACTTTATTAGGGGTCCTACTAGATCCATAGCAATCCGGTCAAATGGTACCTCTATTATGGGAAGGGGTACCAATGGGCTGCGGTACGCTTTGAACGGGGCGGTGATCTGACATTCTGGGCATGAGGAGCAATAGTTTGTAATTTCTGGCAGAACCCCAGGCCAATAGAAGCTTCGGAGAACCTTTTATTTTGTCTTTTCCACCCCTGGGTGTCCCCCCAATGGATGACTATGTGCGAGGTGTAATTCTACGTTACGGAATGTCCGTGGTACCAACAATTGTTTAGTTGTAACTGATTTCCTTTTATCAACCCGATATACTAGGTTGTTCTCTACCTCGAAGTGGGGGTAAGCAAGTGACCTATCTGGTTGGCCAGGAGTACTAGGAAAAGGAATCAGGGGAGCGTCAGTGCCTAAGGAAAAAATGTGATACTCGCATAGTGCAATATGTTAACAATACACATACACAGGCAGAGCTCTCATAAGAGCACAGTGAGGCTAGATATTAATGATCACTAAGTATCAGAAATATTAGCTGTGTATGGGCATCTCTAATGACCCATACACACAGGAACATAAATAGGAGGTAGGAATCCAAAAGAGAGACACCAATCCAATACTTAAAAAATGTAGATATTTATCCAGCATTGATAAAAATTGGAGGCTTACAGGATTCCGGAAAGGTAACAGCAAGTTTGTACACATGAAGGTTCACTCGAGTCGCGTTCTCGGGATCTCTGCACGATGCTGCTTCCTCATCCGGTCTCCGACCTGCGCTGCTTCAGGGGGCCGATACGTCACTTCCGGGTTCTTCAACTCGTATTGCGGACGCCACCGGAACTCCACAGCAGGCTCTCTCCCTCTGGATCTCACACGAGGGGTGAGCGTAACCCGGAAGTGACGTATCGGCCCCCTGAAGCACCGCTAATGTGGGGTCCTCCCACTGGGCCTTCTTAAAACTCCCAGAACTGACCTCTAGGTCAGCGAAGGTCTTATCCGGTTCTGGGGTGGTAAGTGCCTGTTCAACATCTTGATTTGGGGAATTCCCTACCAAAGTAGTGATGGGGAAGGGAATTTTACAGCACTCCTCCTTTTCCCCCTTCTTATTTGGGCCCTCGTCAACATCCATTTCTGAAAAAGGGAAAGGATTTGTTTCTTCTAATACTTCGTTATGGTCTGCTATTGAACTCTGGGCGCTATTCTGAGCGGGGGACCACATTTTTAGAAAATGGGGAAAGTCGGTCCCTATTAACACATCATGTGCCAGTTTGGGTACAATACCCACCTTGAAATCTAAAGAACCAAACTTTATTTCAAAAAAAACATCAACAGTGGAATATTCATGATTATCCCCATGTATACAACAAATTGCCACTCTTTGTGAACTGTTTCCCTGTTTCTTCTTAATGGTCAACAGGTATTCGGACATTAGTGTGACCATGCTCCCAGAGTCAAGAAGTGCCCGAACCCTCTTACCATTTACCTTTACAAATGCCCAGAGATGGTTATTCAAGGGGTCCTCTGGGCTAGGGCCCATACATTGGGACCACAGCGAATAAGGTTCCACGCTGTTGCATTGCATGGGTTCATCATTTAGTGGGCAGATTTTTGCTGTGTGGCCCCTCTCATGACAATTTACACATTTAGGTACATAGTCTGTGTCCCACTTAGAGCCTTTTCCCGGCTCCCCATGTTGGCTATTGCCCTTAGTGTGCGAGCCACTGTTGCTGGTGCTGCGTGAAGGTGGTCGCCGCTCTTCAGCGCCCCTTAACCCCGGTACCCTTTTACCGTCTCTGGAAGAGTCCTGGAACCTCGGGTAGTGGGGTTGCTCCACGACTGTGGGTTGCGGGTGCTCTTCTGCTACATTGTACCTTTCTACGAGAGCCACAAGCTCATCCGCATTGTGGGGGTCACTCCGACTGACCCAACGGCGTAAGGCAGAAGGAAGTTTCCTCAAGAACTGGTCCATGACCAACCGTTCCACGATGTGGCTTGCTGAGTTGATCTCGGGTTGTAGCCACTTCCGGGCGAGGTGGATGAGGTCATACATCTGGCTTCGGGTGGCTTTATCCATCGTGAAGGACCATGCGTGAAACCTTTGGGCACGAACAGCCGTGGTTACTTGGGCGTACCATCAGGCCCCTAAAACAAAGAATTCAGGAACATGTACGGTTAATCAAAAAGATGGATACTCTACACCCAGTCTCACAACATTTTACTACTTGCCCTATGGGAGGCATTAAGGGCTTCTCCTTCTCAGGTTTAGAACATGTACCAGCAGCTACTAGAGGGGGAGATAGACTAAATACTTTAAATAGAAAAGAAATGTCTTGGATTTTCTGTATGAATAGTCTCCACCCACATGGCATTAATGTGGATTGGGATTTTTTCCCATTTTCTATAAACATGATTGACATATCCTCTTATTAAGTATATCGCAGTTTGGCACTACCGTGTCTACGCTGTGTTTGAATTTATGTATTTTGTGTTGGGCTGGTGACATACATCCTTCTTAAGATGTTTTGTATAAGATTATTACCTCTCCTAAATATCTTGATGTTTACTACAGCAGATACTGCATCTCCCTTGGAAACTGTTATGTGGCTGCCCTTATAGCTGACATGCATAAAAAATGTAAAAATGTATAAATGTATGGATAATATAAGGATTTTTTTCCCCCAAAGTTATTATAATATGCTCTTTCAGACTCAATAATATGTCATCACTAGAATTCATAGCAATTTAATAAATTCTCCTCATACACTATGTTTGTTAGGGGAAGAAATTAAAATACATTTATATCTGATGATTGACTATATACATCCTGGTTACTCTACTCTCACCATTAGGACTACTAAAAATAATTTTCTTCTTTATTTTTCCTTTTTAACATAGGAGTTAATTTAACATATATACTATTTGCATTATATATATTCTTTGTCACTCATTTCATTATTTTTATTTTTATTTTTTTATTTTTTTATTATTATTTTTTTGTTCTTTGTCAACCATTTTCTATTTGTATTGTATACATTTTCTCTTTATATAATAGATTCCTATTTGGATTATGATTATACTGTTTCTTTCTCTTCCTCTCTCTCCCCTCTTTTTTTATTTTTTATCTTTATGGTTTAATATGGTTATGAGTCTATATTTCATTTTTTGTGGGGACACTACTACAGTATATTAGATGTGGATTTCCAGTATAATTTATTTTCTCTTCTTTCCCTTTCTTCCTTATTTTCATTTGCCTTTGGTTATGCTTAGTATATTTGTCTTGGTATATCTGTTGCATGTATGCATCAGTTTGATGTGTAAGGTCGGACAAGCTAATTGTTACACTTTAAATGTTTATATGTACTGTTTTTAATGTTGTTTCATTATGCCATCATCCTGTGTCCATATTGTGCTATTAATCAACACTTATGCATCTCTAGCATTAGTGCGCACAGGATTGATGACATGTATGAGGAGTTGAGCTTTTTTTAATTTATTCACTCCCTGCCCGTAATGTGCGGGCACGTGGTGCTCCACCTCCACTAATTAACAGCTGTGACTTAGGTCACGGTTGGAGGGAGGAGTTGCGTGCTTGCGCCTGCGGGGGAGAGCCTATAAATAGCTATGTCCGGGCATTAAAGGTTACTCTTTGATAAAGTCCCCACAAGGGACGAAACGCGTCAGAGGACCCTTCCTGTTTTTATATTGGCTGTCATGCCGTAATAAAGTACCCCTTTTTGTAGCACTTTGCCTCCAGCCTGTTTGAATTAGCAGTGCCCATCCCACTACCTTTTCCTGCTTTACCTTACCTTTGGAACGAGAGGCACGCAGCAGACCAGGAGCTACCTCATCATACCGGCACAAGGAGGAGTGCAGAAGAATTCAACGAGCAACTGTGAGTAAATGTGCTCATCTTCAGTGAGACTAAAGGGAGATTTAAAAAGCCCGCCCAGAGGGGGACCACCGGGTGGAGCAACATACTCACCGGGAATAGGTTAGATGGCTTAACTCCCCTCACCACATGTTTTAATTAACTCATGACTCACTCCACGCTGGAATAAAAGGATTGTTTATGTTTCAAGAGGATGTTACCTGGTCTGTATATCATTACTGTTAAATGCTTACATGCAACACTCAGGATATAGAGCACCCAATCAGGGATTTTCCCTTGTCTACATGGAATTTTTGCGGGACATGTAGCAAGGATTGTCATTCACCAGGTTTTCACTGACGGTCGGACCGTTATTGTAAGCTGGTGCTGGAGCCTGTACTTTTGCCAGTGCTTGTGCCGGTGCTGGTGCCAGTGCTGGTGCCGGCGCTGGCACATTGCTGGATTGAGATAGACAAATCTTATATGGATTAAACCCGACCTTTCTCCTTTTGCAGTTTCCATGATCAAACATACTGTTAAAATCTGGGATCACACACCAATACCCTCTTCTATTTCCCGGTGGAGGGGCAATGCAAAAAAAATAATGATCGTTAGTTAAGGTTTGTCCTACCGAATGCTTCCACCCACGAATGTCAGGTGAAAAAAAAAATATATATATATATATATATATATATATATATATATATATATATATACAGAAAACAAGAAGAAAAAACAGGCGCACTCCTAGTTTGATAAAGTATAAAACAGTATTTATGGGATTGTAAAATATAAAAAGCGCACACACAAACAGAGTAAAAATAATAGCATTTATGAGATATACTCAATCGCCTTGAAGCTGTGAAGGGAAAAAAATATAAAAATATAAAAATATAAAAATCGATACAAAAACCAATAGGTAGGTGTCCAGTTCAGTCCCAAATTGTATTCGCCAGATGGTTTGCAGCCCGAATAAGGGATAACCAATCCCTAACAGGAATCTGTATGGAGAAATACAAACAGGCGCACACCTAGTGTATTACCATAAAACATATGTATTTAAGGGACATAAAACTTAGACAAATGCCCACTCACAAAAATAGCATTATTGAGAGCATGTGTGAGATAACTCAATCGCCAACCGTGCAGTCCTTCCGATGCGACCTCGGCGTTCTCCGACGTAGCTCCTCCATGGTAGGAGGAAGCGGAACCTGCCTCTCCCGGCGTCCGGATAAAGATGTCCCTCCGGAAA
This sequence comes from Ascaphus truei, assembly GCA_036426205.1. Classification (NCBI taxonomy): domain Eukaryota; kingdom Metazoa; phylum Chordata; class Amphibia; order Anura; family Ascaphidae; genus Ascaphus; species Ascaphus truei. Next base: position 17,131 of record WSYH01008124.1, on the reverse strand, counting down.
CAACACCACCAAGTGTTCGTGCGGGTAACAATGCTAGTATTGAGTTACTTGGAGTCTCGGAGGTATAGGCAGAATACACACAATCTCTCAGTCCTTTGCTAAGTGGACTCAGAGACTGTGTGTATACTGCATATACCTCCGTGGAAGAGCTACGTCAGAGAACGCCGATGTCACAAGGTGCCCCGGAAGGACCGCATAGTTGGCGATTGAGTTATCTCATACATGCTTTCAATAATGCTATTTTTGTGAGTGGGCATTTGTCTAAGTTTTATGTCCCTTAAATACATATTTTTTATGGTAATACACTAGGTGTGCGCCTGTTTGTTTTTTCTCCATATATATATATATATATACAGTGTTCGACAATCATATACATTTACACGCCCGGGGTGAGAGGATTTAAATATTGGCCCAAGCAGCACACGTGTTTGTTTTTTTAAATCTCCCTGCTCGCGCTGGAAAAAAAAAAAAAACCTCCCCCTACCTGACAGCTGATTGGCACGCTCTCCCAGGCTTTGTGGGCGCGCGGCCAGGCTCTATATGAGTCCGCCCCTAACGAGCAGCCATTCTTTTCCCATGGAGGACACAGCAAGTACCATCTGTGTCTTCCCCCCCCTCCCTCCCCTCCCCGGGGCTAATGCTGCCGGCAGTATTGGAGATGGGAGAGGGGATGGCCCTCATGTCACTGCTTCCCCCCGGTCCCGTGTCATAGAGTGCGGCTGGAGATGGGAGCGGGGATGCCCCATCATGTCTCCACTTCCCCCTGGTCCCGTGTCATAGAGTGCGGCGGGAGATGGGAGCGGGGATGCCCCATCATGTCTCCGCTTCCCCCCGGTCCCGCGTCATAGAGCGTGGTGGGAGATGGGAGCGGGGATGCCCCATCATGTCTCTGCTTCCCCCCGGTCCCGCTTCATAGAGCGCAGTGGGAGATGGGAGTGGGGATGCCCCCTCATGTCCCTGCTTCCCGCCCCGCTTCCCCTCGGTCCCGCGTCAGAGAGCGTGGCGGGTGATGGGAGCGGGGATGCCCCCTCATGTCCCTGCTTCCCCCCCCATTTCCTCCCGGTCCCACGTCATAGAGCGCGGCGGGAGATGGGAGCAGGGATGCCCCCTCAGGGAGTGTGTGTGTGTGTGTGTGTATATGGGAGTGTGTGTGTGTGTGTGTGTGTGTGTGTGTGTGTGTGTGTGTATATATGGGAGTGTGTGTGTATATTGTGGCAGGACGGCCTCGCGGCGGTGTCAGTAAGACACTAGACACGTTGGGAAACGTTAAACTATAGTGGTTTATTAGCCACAGCAAAATAAAGTACGGGTGCACTGTCCCTTTAAAAAAGTACTTCCTAGAAATTAAAGCCTATTCCCGTTAGGGAAACTAACTCACTTCTTGAGCCCTTACTAACAGGGCAGCCAGCTAATCTGGTCATGCCCAAAACATATGCTACACAAAGTATAACCAATAAGTATGATAATAAAGTCTTATCTGTTGCAGCTCCAGTAGCAAACAGGAACACGGTTCCGGGGAGCAGGCTGTGTCCAGCCTCGCAGCAATGTTTATCTTTATCCTGGGTTGGGGTCCCAGCTGGTCCCAGCAGCAAAGCTCCTCGCAGGACTGGGGGACCAGAGCAGCAGCAGCTGCTACGGCTTCCTAGCCGGGAGAGTTCACTCCACCCTCACGTGGAAAAACAAGATCACCTTGTGTGAGCAACTTCCTGCTTTTTAAAGCACTAGTTTCACTGATAGTTCAGCCCCTGTTTAATCAGTCCTCAGCTGTGCTTTCTCTGTCTGAGGAGATTAACACTCGGTGAACTGGCTGCAGCATCTCTCCATTCACTGTCACAGCCTACTGAGTCAGTGACTCTGTCACATATCCCTCTCCCCAGTGAAACATTGTCCTGTGGAGTGGCCCGTGCACCATTCCCGTGCACCAGCATCTTTGTCGAAAATGTCTGATGTCGGCCCTTCCCTCCCCCCCTTTTTTTTTCTTGCCTTCCAATTTAGGCATTTTCTTTTTGGGGTAATTACCAGGACATCTGGGCCTGAGGACTGGTACCTCACTATCTCCTTGTGTCCAGAGTCTCCTTTACCCAGTAGAAGAGCCTTGACCTCAGTCAGCTCATTGCATACACTCGCCAGTGACTGTTTGGCCTTCTCTTGTGAAGACTGCAACTCTGTTTTAGCGGTGATGGTTTTTGGACCTTTCTCCCTCAGCGTACCTTCACTGTTAGGTTCCACAATATTTATCCTTAGTACATAAACTGGGTCGGGATTCTTATTAACCCGAAGTGCACCCCATGGCACCTCTCTTTTACCATCAGCAGACTCATAGGCTTGGGCCTTTCTGTCTTGACTCTTTCCAGCGACTCTCTCAACAGAGTAAGTTAAAATCTGTGCGGTCTTTCTCCCCTTATGATCCCGGGCACACTTCCGTCTCATTCGCGGCTGTCTCTTCACAGTGGTTGCCCTCCTTGCAAGGAATCCACTTTGTGTCCCCTGGACACTGTAGTTTGATTGGATTCTTAATGTGTCAGTGCATCGCAATTTGGCCTTTCTTATTCCGTGCCTTGTGGAAGTAGACTGTAGTTCTGCAACGGTATCACGGTCATGCTTCCTGGAGTGCCTCCCTTGTTTTATCTCTACTGCCACCTTTTCCTTGGACTGCTTCAGTGACCCAAATGTCTGTCTTGGGCTTGTAAGCTTTTCCTCCAGCTTCATCTGAGAAACCTCCTGCTGTGCAGCCGTAGAGTCCAAAGTAGCGTCCCGCTCAGTATTCAGAGCCTAAAGCTCCTTGACTAGGTCACACTTTTGTTTCTCCACCATCTTGCGGCCAGCATGCTCAGACTCCAGGTCCTTCCTCAGGTCTTGAAGCAGTCCTTCTACCTTTCTTCTTTCACTCAGTGCGGCTGCTTGTTCATCTTCGATAGAATTGAGTCGCGATTCTACGTCTCGTAGCAGACTCAGAGCAAGGCTTAAATCAGTCTTTGTTTCTTTTTTCTGGACCTGCAACTGCTGGTGCTCCTCCCGGACCTTGTCTAGCTCCAGCTGTAGCCGGGCCCCCTCATTGGTCGTGTAGTCCAGCCGCTTGTGGAGATCAGCCATCTCGGTTTCATGGTGCAACATCAGGCAGGCCACCTGACGGACGGACACCTCCTCCCTCTTGGCGCGCTGCATCTCGCGCTCAGCCATCTGCATCTGCAACTCTTCAATCTGATGCTGCCAGTCCCCTCTCAGGGCCTTCACCTCTTCCCAGTGCTTACTCTCGGTTTGCATCAACTTTCATCTTTTTGAGCTCTGCAGTTCTTGTTGCTAGGATCGCTGCTGCTTCTGTTTCCCAGGCCTCTTTCTCCTTGATATACTGACTCATTGGGATGGCACTGCTTCTCTGCTTCTCCAGCTCTTGCTTCAGTCTTTGGACCTTCTCATGTTCCCTCTCAACACAGAGTCACCTGGCTTCTAAGCTTTGCCTCCAGCGATGCTCTTGTGGCGCTCAACGTGATCTTCAGCTGCTCCAGGGCGAGGCATTCTTTTTCCAGCATTTTCTCTGCATTCTGCAGAGCAGCCTGTACTTCTAATTTTTCTTGCGCCAATTGTGTCTTCACTTTCTGCGCTTGGTGAAGCTTCCCAGTCCAATCCCTGACCTGACCAGTCAGGTTTAAAACCTCTTCTTTCAGGTTTATATTCTCCATTTTCACAGTCTCTATATCCATTAGGACCGTCTCATTGGCTTTCTTCAAAGTATCCAGCTCTGTAGTTAAACAGTGGCCCTCCTGGCGTGAGAGCTCCAGCTCTGTTTTGAGCGCGCTAGCTTCTTGGTGAGAAACTTATAAGTCTTTGATGAAGTTTTGCACATCTCTCTGGGACATCTGATAGCATAGTCTCCAGTCAGGACTTGTTCTCTCTGATTCCATGTTATCAATTGCGGTGTTGGCCTTATCCAAACTTGTTTTCAGCTCCTCCAACTCACTCCGTAAGAGACGCTCTGTTTTCTTTAATGCCTCATACTCAAGTATAGCTGGGAGTATACACCTCTATACCTCGGGGTTCGCTTCTCGCTCCCTATTCAATTGCTCCTGCAAGACATCATAATCACGGTGGGCAGTTTGGAGAGCAGAAATTAAGGCCTCTTTTACCTGGATCAAGGATTCAGCTTCCCTTTGCTCCTCCTTTTCCACCGTTCCTGTGACAATTCGGCCCATCACTCCGGTCTGCAGCACATCTCGGTGGCTTGCTGACGCCTGTTGTCTTGATATCGCAGGCTCAAGTGGTTCGGTCACTTCCTCGGTGACTTGTAAAGTATTTTTCTTCTTTCTATTTGTTTTATTAGTTCCAGAGACATCAGTGGTACTGGGCACACACACACTGGTCACTTTTGCAGCTTTCATCTGCGGGTACGTCTCTCTTCCCGGGGCCACATATGCATCATCATCATAATCATCATATGGCCTGAAGGGACAATGTTTCGTATGGCTATGTACATTGCAAAACTTACACTTGACGGCGGCCATTTTAAAACCCCGTTTTTTTTTTCACACCCGACGAGGCAGACTTTGCACAACACACGTAAGTTGTTCTTGCTTTACAATATTTGAACCTTCTGGGTTCTTCTTAGGGCAACTTCTTTGCAAAAATCCATTTTCACTTTCTTTTTTACCAGACAGGGCAAACTTTACCTCACAGCACTTGCTAGCTGCAAATTCACTCACTTCAGCAAAGGCATTAGCTTTACACAGCAATCCTTTCATACCCGATGGGGCAAAATTTACACTCAGAGCTTGCTAGCTGTAACTTCCATGCTTCAGCAAAACATCATTTTTTTTTTTTGCTTGAGTTCAGTGTCTCAACACATCTTCATCTACTGACCCCCAGGAGGCGTAGCATCCCACTTCTGACACCACCTGTGGCAGGACGGCCTCGCGGCGGGGTCAGTAAGACACAAGACACGTTGGGAAACGTTAAACTATAGTGGTTTATTAGCCACAGCAAAAAAACCATTATACGTTCAAATAGCATTTGAGAGAGACCTGCGGTTTTGCCAATTTTTTTTATTAGAATCAACATTCCTAAAGCAAACTGGATACACTTCCCACATTTGCAGTCACTCATACAGAATTGGGGCACCAGCAGTGTAACATGTAAAACAAGAATCAGCAGAACAAATGCATTAGAACGGACATCAGCATTGCAAGATCACACAGCAACAATGCCTCACTCTGCAAACATACAGCACATGCAGATGTTTTCACCTTATGCTGTGCTGGGTGCACTGGTAATGCGTCCTCTATCAGAGTTGTATATTGCAGGTACAGTAGTATAGCAGCTGTGCAGAAACCTTTTATGGGAATCCCATTGTGTTAGGGAAGCTCAGGTGCCATCTCATTAGCTAATCATGCTCCGGGAAGGCTGTATTCCCTAAACAGTACCATGCGTCTCAGCAGATAGCAATAGAAACACTTTGGGGATGATTGTAAAGTTATTTTTGATCAGGTCAGTCTGCGCTGGTGTCAAAGGGAGGAAACGTTCATATATTAGAGTTTGCCTCGTGGTAAATACACAGAGACTAATAATAAATAAAATCAGCAATGCGCTCTAGTGGTTGTAGAAAATTATATATCAAGATAGTCCAAAAATGAGAAAGTATAGTGACTTTTTCTGCTTGCTGCTTCTTGAAGGAGGGGACGCCTGAGTCCTCAAATAAGTACCTGTGTATATTGTGATAAAAGCGCATAGGAGAACAGCAGCATAAAAAAAAATACCCAAACTTTAACAATAAAAACACTTAACTAAATTAAAAAGCAATGGTAAATGCACTCAGTGTACAGAATGCTTATCTGCATGAATAGATCGGTCAGCAGTGACGCTCCCTGGGCTCTGCGACTCCTACACAGGCTGGTGGGTTTAAGGAGTTCCAAGCCTCCACTTGTAATGATGGAAGTTCTGCCTGGTAGTGGTCTGCTCCCCCGGAGACCCTCTGTGCTGTGTTGGGGGGTCCCCAGCACACCAAGTGAAGTCAGCACCAGAGGGTGAGGGACCCCCCCCAACACAGCACAGAGGGTCTCCGGGGGAGCAGACCACTACCAGGCAGAACTTCCATCATTACAAGTGGAGGCTTGGAACTCCTTAAACCCACCAGCCTGTGTAGGAGTCGCAGAGCCCAGGGAGCGTCACTGCTGACCGATCTATTCCTGCAGATAAGCATTCTTTACACTGAGTGCATTTACCATTGCTTTTTAAATTTTGTTAAGTGTTTGTTATTAAAAGTTTGACCATTTTTTGATGCTGCTGTGCTCTTTTGCGTTTCTATCACAATAGACACGCTTTGTCTCATTTGTAGTGCTAACGAGTAATGACCAAGATGAGACAAAAAGGCCCCAATGCTAAATTCAATGACAACTTACTGGTTACATTAATATATGTTTTATCTATATTCTTTAATAAATGTGATTAATTTAGTTCAATACTTTGGCCAAAATATTTTAAGCCTACAACCCCGCCATGGTAACCCCATTTCTGCAGGTCCTACACTACGGATATTATACTGTCTTAATGATGCGTTTCTTCTACTACATAGAGAGAGACAAGGGAACAAACTCTGCAGCCAAACACATGGGGTGTGACATATGCAGTGCCTAAAGGGTTACATTCTCAGAAGCACTAAAGGTGCTCGGTATGAGCTACAGTGCAGTTAAAACTGGGTGATAAAGAGAGAAGAAAATCTATCATTTTAAAAATTAAGGAGCACGAGAGTGCACAAAAGCAGAAATAAAATCAAGCCAGATACCTACCGTGTATCCAGCAGCAGCAGCAGCAAATAAATCTCTGGCAGGAAGAGATCTCTAAATAGGCTGTTTGTTCACATGTGTCTTCCAGGATTCACTGATTAAGTGGGATGGGTGAGCTTCAACAAAGGAAGAGGGCTGACAAAACCTCCTCAAATTGATACCAATTTACATTGACATACTGAGTGTTAGCAAGCTCAAAACCCAAATCCCACAACCCAAGTTCACTCCATTCTATATATATATATATTATTTTTTTGTGTGTGTAATTTTGAACTGTATTTTCATCTCATACAACATGCAATACAATAAAGGTGCATTTACACTCATTTGATATATTTAGGAAACCTTTGCAAGAAAATACACATACAGGAAGATATTTCCACACGAAGACACACATTGCCTTGTTGCATTGAAACATTTTCTGTGCCTACTGCCTACTGCATGTGTCACGTGTAATAGATTTGCTAATCGGGGCTTACCAGATTTACCCATTGAAATAATCGCGTTGCCTTCATGTGGAATTCCTTTGACAAATATGATGCTGTTTCCACACTTTCTGATACTCCCATGATTCTTCCTGTTGATACAGCGGGGTAACTAAGGAGGTTATGTCTTTGCCAAGTTTTTGATGCAGATAAGAGTGAAGAAGACAAAATCCTGTGCAAATATGACTGATTCATTCCATGATAATATGTGCGTTGTGAAGTCCCTATCTAAATCCTATTGACTTATTTTTGTAGCATTTTAGAATTGTAGCACAGGGCAGTAACAGAAGATAAAAATTCCACTTCTTGCATTTTGCTCCCAAAATGACCTGGATATATCTGTATTTATATCTGCCTCCAATGGGCCGGCATCGGGGAGCCAAGTGGTTCTTATCTGCTGCCAAATTCTGTTTCTACGCATGAGCATCTACAGTTTCATGTCAATGACACTTTGTGTAAACGAATGACAGTAAATCTGGAGAATAGGAGAAATGGGAATAGATGGTGGGACATGGTTTGAAGTTCACACTTAGGTATCACAAAGGAAGCTGTTATATGTCTATCCACCCCCCCCCCCCCCCTCTGGCGGCATCCCTGCACGGTCCCGTCAAGATGGCTCCACGACGCCAAATGGTGTCGCGTTGCCATGACAACGGGACTGCACGTGGCCAACTCTGGTCCTCAAGGGCCACCAACAGGCCAGGTATTGGGGATATCCCTCTTTCAGCACAGGTGGCTCAATCCGTGGTTCAGTCATTCTGACTGATCCACTGATTGAGCCACCTGTGCTGAATCAGTGAAAGAGATAAAATGTCCCACTACCTTGTATTCTCACATAGGATCACTTTTTCTCTTTGCAAAACCATTTTGGGCTTTCAGGATTATATAAATCCTGCTAGTGTCAGGCACTGGAGGGGTTAATTCCTCATGTAGGCCCTGTTTGCTATTGCAGCCTTCGATGCAGTAGTGTATCCAAGGGCGGGCCTAGCAACAACCAGAGAGTGTCAGCCTAGGGGAGTGTACTGGCTGGGTCACAGAGCTGACTCTTCTTGAACCCTTATTACGGATTAGGGGTAACCAAACAGGGTTAAACCTTTATTTGAGAGCCTGGTTACCTCCCTATCGTCAAACTCCTACCTAACAAAAATACCCTTTATCGGAACTAAATCCTTAGGGATACAGCAGATTAATCTGAGAGGTCAATTTTAGATTACTTTATAACTCAAGATATTTAAAAGCAAATTGTACCCAGATTTGTTATGAATACTGCTGTAACAGGATACAGTATATGCTTATGTTTATCTCTGTGATCGAAATAAAGATTTAAAAAAAAAAAAAAAGCTCTTACTGCTCAGCTAAAATAGGTTTTGGTCCACGTTCCTTAATACATGTACCACTAATATTTTAATGGCCGAAGGCAAATCCCACTGTTATGTAGTTTGCAAACAAAAACCTGAAGTTGAAATAAAGAAAAAACACTCATTTTAACCTCATTTACATCTTTAATGTTTCACAAGGTGTTGCTAGTCGGTTCAGTACTGAAGGGATTGAGATACGTTTCACTTCTTTGCAAATTAATGCTGTAACGCCTGTGAAAAGAACAATACAATATATCATAGAATATATATCACAAACTGTTTTGACAAGAGTTTGTAGCTGCAAACCAAGCAATATCCTACATGTGTGTGTGTGGTTTAAAAAAAAAAAACAGTTCTGTATTAGGAGAAAATACCGGTAGCATTTTTTTTTAAACTAACTCTAAATTAAAATTTTAATGTATTATAATGTAACAAGCATTTTTTGTTTTTATAGCAACAATTTACAAAGTCACATCCCCTTCCTCTTCTGAAATAGGCTCTGACACACTCCTTTTTGAGCCCTGCCCCCTCTCTAGCAGTGCACCAATTGTCACTGCTTGGTCACATGATCTTCCCCACAGAGCTTTGCATCTTTGGTCCTCTTCTGCTGCACTGACGGCCAATTAGTGAACCACTGAGCCAAATCTTCGCTGATCGATCACAGGAGAACGGATCTGTCGGCAACTTAGCTAATTACTTATCATTGTGTGTATTGTATTGATAAACATATTATAGGGAAGAAAAAAATAATAATAAAAAAAAACAAAAAACGCTGTTTTGCATGAAAATCACAAGGGCAAAAACTTTTAAGAAAGAAAAATAGTGTTTACATGTCAAAAATAATAACCTACGGAAACATTTTGCAATCAAATATGAGAAATTATTTTTGTGCAAAAATAAATTCCTTGGGCTGAGTGGAATTGCACCTCTGCAGGGTTAAAGCAATTCATAGACTTGGCTCTACTTTCTGTTTCTGACACAGTGGTCTTGGCTGATATGAAGGTCAAATTAAAAACAAACAGGGTTCAGACAACATTAACCAAGTACAGTATATGAGTTACTAGATGGATAGAATACTCATTGGATGCCTTAAATCTGATAGAAATACTGTATGCAAAAGCTGGCGTGAGCAAACCCGGGGGCACGCCCCCCAGGGGCGGTGGGAGATTATCTGCGGTGGGCGCGGGGTTTACAGAGGCCCTGCGTGCTTCCCAAAGGCACTTAAATTAAATGCAAGGGAAGTGGCGAAGGCCTCCGTAAACTGCACTTACCTTGGTTCTGATGGCTTCTGGAGACCCTTCACCATGGCAACGCGGCGTCAAATGACGCTGCAGGGTCATGTGACATCACAATGCCACCCAGAACGCCGAATCCAAGGTAGGGGGGGGGGGCAGAGAGGGGGACAGCCGTCAGCTGGGCGCAGGAGAAAAAGATTGTGCTCCCCTGTGCTAAAGTAATGCAGGAGGTGTCCAGGATTTGGCAAGTCTCAAATACTATGCTAAGTGATAGTGGAGTTTTTATGAAATGTACCCTGAACCTTCAATTCATGTAACATAGAGGTACCGTATTTCCTAGATTGTAAGACGCCATCGATTGTAAGACGCACCATCGATTTGGCCCTTACAATCGAGGAAAATTACTTTTTCCCTTACTATGTTTTAGGAGATGTCCCATGTCAGCGGAGACTGAAGCGGGCGGCAGCGGCAGGAGAGGTTCCACGTCTGCAGATGGTTGAAGATGGACAGCGGGCGGGAGTGTGGCAGGAGTACGACGGCAGGACAGGTCCCAAGTCTGCAGGTGAATGAACATAAGAAGACAGCGGGAGGGCAGTGGCAGGAGATCATAATAGCAGGAGAGCTGAGCAGGAACAGAGCGGCCCAATTTGTGGAACCTTCCTTCAGGTAGCACTGCAAAACACAACAATACATATTACAGTACATATCTTTTCATCATAACATAATAACAGATACATCCTAACTTAGATGGTGTAACAACCAAGATTACTCCCTGATGGAGTATCCATTACTGGTACTACCATACCCTCTTAAGGTGGCCTACGCACAGCATGGTCCACTGGGTTTAGAGCAGCAATGCTGTAACACTCTGGGTGACATACTGGACATCCACAATCAGCCCATAATTCCTGCCTGGATGCTAGTGGACTGAGAGGATCATGCCCATATACTTCCTTAAGGCATCTCCTGGATATGTAGACTATCTTTTCTTGATTACATCACTTCTCGTCTAACACTTCAGGATCCCAATCCTCTAGAGAACTATCAGTATCCCAATCTTCTATGGAACTATCAGAATCCCAATTTTCTTCCCCTGATCCTTCCTCCTCATCAGTACTATATCCCCTATCCTCATCAGTGGAACCCATCTCAAACTCAATTTCTCCCTCCCATGGATGGTGGAAATAAAGCAAAGCTTTTAGGCGATTCCTGGCAACTCAACAGGCACAATCCCCAGACATCCCACTGGAATGAGTGTGCATACCATAACGCTTGACTCCCCCTTTAGCCACATGCTTGATTACAGTAGGATTCACCCCCAGAGACTTCACATAGGTTAACACTTCCCTCCCCGATCCCTCATCGGAGGTAAAGCAATCACCCCAGTCCAGGTTCTCCCCAGTCCTTTCATCAGAAGTGTCCCGGGACTCCCCATACAACCCTTGGCTCGACTGGGACCCAGATGAGTAAGTGACAGGGACAGAGGTTTTAACTATGGTCGGGGGTTGGGCATAGGGAAATACTGCCGGCATACGCGGGATTACGACCCGCAACTTTGTGCTACCTTGCCCGGTGCCATCGGACTGGCACTCCGGTTCACTCGCCTCCTTACTCCCAGGCTTCCGCAGGGCCTGCCAGCTTTTCCCGGACCCAGACGACCTGGTACAGCTGCTTGGTCGCGAGGACGCGGCCATTTTCCACCCGGCTCCGCTGTGTCCGCCGGATGTGATGTCATGGATCTCGCGGGACTCACCGCCATCTTGCGTTGAGTTCCCCACCGGAACCTCTTCCTCCAGAACGACATCCGCCGCCGGAAGTGATGATTCTGCTCTCTGCTCCGCTCGGGCCCGGACTAGGCCTTTCTCCGCTGTTGCCACCACCGGCGCCTGTGGAGGGTAAGGGTGTGTCTCACCGCTCCGTCGGCTCGGGATGGGATCTTCTCCGCCCTCGGTGCTGGAAGTCACCACGGCCGTGGGACTCCTCCGCTCCGGCTGTCTCCGCACAGGCGACCTCGGCACCTCGAGACTCCGCTCCGCCACGACACAGGTGAGTGCTAGTTCTTTTGCAGCACCGCTGTAGTGGTCCGCCGGTAGGCGCATCACCACCGACGTCGGGGTTGCTTGCTCCTCGTCCGAGGATCCGAACTCCGACTCGGCAAGTGGCACTCCCGTAGGGGACCGAGGGTGAGGTTCCGGGTTCTCACCGCGGTTGTAGACACCTCTCTCTTCAGGCTCCGTCTTTATCATGAGGAGCGATCCCCATACTCCGGGAGCAACAGGTTCTTTCCGGACCGCGCACGGGGCTTCAGCCATCAGCATGGCTGTGTCCGCTCCTGCCTCCGCGATGTGCCCAGCTTTGACTACCAAGAAGCCTCCTGGCAGTGAATAGGGGCATACCCCAATGTCCATCTCGCTCTTTGTAGTTCTGGTTAAGGGAGACACTTGGCACAGGGGTCTCTCTTGTTCACCAGCTCCTTGCCACTGAAGAGCAGGGGTCGCCCCTTTAGCTCCTCCCTCCGTCAGCTCCGTTCCCGCTTGGCAAAGATAGAGACCCCTCCCCCTGATGAATATCAGAGGAGGGTCCCACAGATTCACGTTATGGCCCATAATTGGCTCTGAGCCTGTCACAGTCCAGGAGGGCGCGGCCACAGCTTTTGCGCCATACCTCCCATCAGGGTGGGGTTTCCCTTTTGGCGCCACTCCGGGACAACTTTCTGCAATTTTAGCATTTGCAGCATTTTCTGCACTCGGCCCACGCGGTCTCCCAGGGAAGCAGGAACCGCCATTTTGATTTGCATTAACATTCATGGAGATAACTGAGGTAGCTTTTGATGTGTTGTACGCTGACTGGCAAGCAAATCCACCACTCTCCCCACATATTACTACAATGTCCTCCTCGCTATCATCCGGAGTAATACTCCGCGGCCCTAGGCAAGACCAAAACGGCGCGGCCACAGCCTTAGCGCCACTCCACACAGCCACTCCCGGAAGCGACAGCAGTCCCAAGCAAAATAGCAACAGCTCCAAGGTACTCTCTCCGTTCGTGCAGTAATGTCAGCCACAAACTCGCCTCCTTGGGAAACACCCTACGCGTTTCGTCGCTTCCGGTTTTGCAGTTGCCTGCTGGTGAGCAGTGAGAGCTGTGGGAGGTGTATCTGGAGGGAGTTACTGACCGTGTTGCTGATTATTACATCATCTGGCTGCGGTGGCTCCAGTGCACCTTGCTGAACCAACGGATACACCAGAGGTGGCACCAACGGGACAGGCTGATACATTCCCTTCACAGCTTCAAGGCGATTGAGTATATCTCATAAATGCTATTATTTTTACTCTGTGAGTGCGCTTTTTATATTTTAAAAACCCATAAATACTGTTTTATACTTTATCACACTAGGAGTGCGCCTGTTTTTTCTTCTTGTTTTCTGCAAACATTGATATATATATATATATAACTATAATTTTATAGACAGTGCCCTATTGTTTTTAGATAGCTGGGTTTGTATTTAATTATCAACCTCTAATGAATATACATTAAAAGCCATTTACAGTTATATATATATATAGCAACATATTTTAGTTGCATTGTCTAGATTTTATGCAGTTGCAAATCAACAACAAAAAAATTTGCTAATAAATGTCAATGATCAATAAATGTTTTCTTGAATCTAAATATATATATTTTACTTTTACTTACAATTCTTATTTATCCAATAAATCTTGTATATTTCATATAACCAATAAAATAGCATTTATTGTATCATTATGAGATAGGCTTTATGGGATAGTATAGATGTAATGATTAAACATAAAAATAATGTTAGTGATGAATAGTTGTGAACAAATAAGGTTATATTTTGTTCTAGATTGCTAATTCTTTCATAGAATTTATTTATTACAATTCCGCAATTAACAATCTTCAATTACTAAAATAAATGAAAAAGGAAAATTAATATACAAATGAACATAAATTACCAATATATTCAATGAAAATGAAAAAACATACAATTGTAAATGATCAATTTAACCTCAATGAAACAACAAATGCAATTGAGAATAAAACTGATAAAAATATATTGAACAATAATAAACAGAAATGTAAACCTAAGAAACACTGGTGGGATGTATCAAATAGATATATTGATAATAATTAATGATTAGTAAAGGGAAAAAAGATGAAAATAATTAAATAAATAAATAAAAAAATATTAAAGGAAAAATAATAATAAAAGAATATAATAATAATAAATAAATTTAAAAAAATTAATAAAAAAACCCAATTCGAAACTTATGCTAAAAGAGATAAAGTAGGCATAGGAGATTAGTTCATATCCATAATCATAAAACATAAAGACATAAGATGGACCATACCACAAGACTTGTCTCAGACAGTATTAATAGACAAGACTCAATCTGATTTATATAAACCACTAGTTAACTGTACCAAGGTATTAGAGAATAGTATAGTATAGTTCTCCAGTGATTGCCCTGTTATTTTATAATCTACAATGCATACCAAATGAAGACATATAAAATCCAATAAATTGATGGTATAATATAAAAAAAAATTATTGTTTAAATATCTGGAATTTATAAATTCGTTGGCGGGGTCGCCAAAGAAAGAAAGAGGACAGGTCGCAAAACCAGACAATCCAGACATCATAAAATGATATTGATTTAATAATCTTTATCTATTAGTTAAAATAAATTGATGTGATGTTATAATTATGAATTGTGTGTTTTTATTTTTTATATATGAAAAATAATTGAATAATATATTTAGTCATATGAATTGTGTATATATTTGTGAAGATTATAAAAATTGTGAATAATATAAATTTAACCTATATTATTATATAGTGATTGTAAAGGAAGTGAAAATAATTTACTATGTGAAACTATGTGTGCAAATTAAATATTTGATAATATCGTGCAACCATATAAATAAATTTGTGAAAATATATATTTAGTTGTCTACCTAGCCAAAAAAACCTAAAGCCACTCCCAAACAAAGAACAGAGGGAACATGCTAAACATGTTCAAACCAGACCTCTGTCCCTCTGCTGGAGATGCGAATAAAGGGACCTCTCTACACTATGGTGCTTGTATCAATGCAATCGTTGAGACCTCTTGGACTCAATGTGTCGAGTACATAAATCCAATAGGTCTCTCGAGTGTTTAATCTCCTAAATCCATCACCATTTAACAATTTGGATAGAATAAGCTCGAATCCTAATACAGAGAGTGAACAAGGATCTTTGTTATGTTTTTCAACATAATGTCTTGACAAACTATGAGTAGACATACCATGAACAAATGACATTGCAAATGCATTCAATGATTACTTTGTGGGGTGTGCCACTAACTTATTAGCGAAACACAGCCCAAACCACAAACCTGAATCTCATCCTGGGAGTGCCCACATAGCCCAACCCCTTCCCAACACTGCCCACAATTTTCAATTTGGCCCAGTATCTGAAGAGGAGATTACACAAGCGCTCTTCAAAAGTGGGGACAAAAACACTGTCTCAAACTACAGACCAATCTCACTTCTCCCAATTCTATCCAAAGTCGTGGAAAAATGTGTCCACTCCGAATTAAGCGACTACTACACCAAGACAAATTTTCCTAGCCAATTCCAATCTGGCTTTCGTCCCAAACACTCCACCGTAACTACCCTGCTAAAAGTTTGCAATGAAATCCAGTGTGGAATGGAACGGGGACAACTCACTGGTGCAGTATTCCTAGATTTTGCAAAGGCTTTTGTTAAGCAGGATAGCATGATCAACTGTATCAAACTCCAGAGCTCTGGAATAGGGAGGCATGCTTTAAACTGGTTTAAGTCCTACCTATCAGGAACATGTGTCCATCTCAGGCTCTAACTCCAACCCCTTGGATATCACCTGTGGTGTCCCGCAAGGCTCTTTTCTGGGGCCCCTACTCTTCTCAGTGTTCATTAATGATCTTCCCACAGCTTGTAAGGAAGCCTCAATACACATGTATGCAGATGACACAATCCTATATGCACACAGCCATAGCCTCTCTGACCTTCAACACATACTTCAGTCTGACTTTTTGAGACCTGAAAACTGGATTTCCCCAAACAAACTGTTTTTAAACACTGACAAGACTGTAACAATGGTATTTGGGACCAAGACTAAATTCTTAAAGCTTCCAGCGACTGAGCTCCATATTAGAACCAACACTAACACCACCCTAACCCCTGTCACTAGTTTAAATACCTGGGCTTATGGTTTGACTCCCACTTAACATTCGGAATGCACATTGATACTCTGACAACCAAGACCTATGCCAAACTAGGGGTACTTTACAGGAACAAATCCTCCCTAAGTCTCCTGGTCAGAAAGCGTATCGCACAGCAGATGCTAATGCCAATTATTGACTATGGAGACATAGTATATGGCACGGCACCTCAAACCCACCTTAGTAAACTTGACACCCTCTACAATTCAATTTGTCGTTTTGTTCTCCAATGCAACTACAACACACATCACTGCGAAATGCTCAAAGAACTAGATTGGTCATCACTAGAGTCTAGGCGCAAAGTTCACCTTTCCTGTCTTGCCTTTAAATTCTTTATGGGCAAGCTACCCATCTATCTGAACAAGCTCCTCACCCCTACCACATGCAGCACTTATCACCTGAGTTCAGACTCCAAAAGACTGTTCATGGTCCCAAGGCTCAACAAAGTATGCGGCCGTTCCTCCTTCTCTTACCGTGCACCCCAAAACTGGAACAACCTACCAGAGACTCTCACATCCACCACCAGTTTAAGTTCTATCAAATCTTAGGCTGTCTCACATTTTAATCTGGTCTGTAACTGTTACATATGCTCATAATATATATTTTCTTTAACTGTGCACGCAATGTCTTGTATATAATGTATACCCTGTTCATTTATGTAACTGTATTTGTAACCATATGGACAGGGAATAGTTCCGTGGGCGCCTATAACGTTTTTACCACTTTATCCTTATCAAGCTTCCTAAGGCGCTACTCCAATTTGTTTGTTTTGTGTATATATATATATATATATATATATATATATATATATATATAAAATACACCACCAACCCCCTGTGCCCCCAACAACTCCTATACCCCCCTAACATACAGTACATATATGTAATTTTGGGGATGCACAGGGTCGTGATACTATATATATATATATCAGAGCTGGACATGCACAAATTATTTTAAAAATATATTAATAAACGTGTATATATGTGAAAATACAAAAGAAAAAATGCATCTCTAATGCAG
>WSYH01008123.1:0-30435 GCA_036426205.1 Ascaphus truei | reverse complement strand
ATGTAGAGTTTTGTGTCAGACGGAGGGGCCTGGTCAGAGGTGTTCGTACGGGCATGGAGCTCCCCAGCTTCGGATCGGGGGAGGGTCTTCAGATTCCAGGCGGAGGGGACAAGAAAGCTTGTGGCCCGATGGATGTTGTTGTCAGTTTGAACCCCTGTGACCTGGCATCTGGCCCTGTAGCAGTGCTCCAATGTGTATTGTGTCCACTGCGGGGAGATGAAGGGGCAACTGTATTCAAAGGATGGTGGACGAGGATGATTTGTCCTTGGTGCGTCTGCTGCATATTGTTCCTTTTGTATCCTTTGCTAGTTACAATTCGGCGGTGTCTTTCCCTTCACTTTGCATTGATTCAGGTTTGTTTTTTGATACCGAACATTTTGTTTCCATTGTATGATTGTGGTTTGGACATGGGACGCTAATACGTGCATCACCAGCCTATTGGGGTTGCAGTTACAAGGCGAGGTGATGAAGATCCGGGCGAGGGGCGGCCTGGATGAAGGAATTTCTCTGCTCTTGGTCCGGTTTTATTTCATGTCACCGTTAAGGGCAGGGGGAAAGGGTCCTGGCATGTCTGGAGGCTCTGGGGCTAATTTAAGGGTCGTTAAATAGCCCCATTGGTGGGGGGTAAGTGTGGGGTATCCTTGCCAGACGGAGATCCGTGGGTACAGTAATTTCCTAGTGGTGGCATTTATTGGCGAGTGGGTAGGGCTCATTGTGCTTTGGGTACCTGGGCTCTTTCTCACAGCTGATGGTGAGTCATCTGAGAGGCTGGGTCGGTGCTATGCCTGGCTGGTGGGTTTTTTCGGGCCATGGTTGAGCACCATTGACCTAACTGGTTGGGGGAGCAGTCTGGCAAGGTGTTGGCACTTACAGTTCTGTTATTGTTACGCCGGTGCTGCCCGCAGACCAGACCCGTCCCCTGAGCTGAAGGGGGAAGTGGTAATACACGCACCCGCAGCAAAGGGAGCGTGTCCGGAGTGTGGTATGAAGCGTTGCCAGGCCAGGTGTAGTAAGGTAGACAATACTTGCCGGTACCGTTTGTAGAGATAGAGTGAAGGATGCCTCGCCAAAGTCAGGGAGTGGAGAGTGGAGATAGGTCGTTGTCCAAGCCATGTTCAAGGGTTTACCAGAGTGAGCGTTGTCCAAGGAGTGCCGAGATCGAGAGCCAGAGGGGGTAGTCATACAAGCCGCGTCAGAACCTGTGAAAACACTGAGAGAATCCAGAAGTACTTCCATACAGAGACTATGTCGAGCAAAGACTGAGAGCAGAGAGGAGCTAGATAAAGCAGGAAGGTCCAATTAGGAACGGAGGTGGGACAGGAAGAGCTACAGGGAGACACTGCATATTGGTGCAGGCATAACAGGCCAGGTGAGTCTTGTTGGTAACCTGAGTATGCCCGTGCAGTGTGCGGGGGCGGAGCCTGAGGTCCGGGGGACGGGAAGAAGAGTGTGCAGACTGAGCGTGCTCCGTAACTCGTGTACGCGCGTGAACCGAGCCAGTGGATGGTGCAGGTGTGCGTGCAGGTGTGCGTGCAGGTGTGCGTGCAGGAGGGCGTGGGCGCGCCCGGCGCTGAGCAGAGGAATCGCCGAGGGGAGTGATCCCGCGACGGCGGCAGGAGCGAGGAGCCGTGGAGGCCGGTAAGGCAGGTTTGTTTTGTGTGTCCAGGGACTCCCTGCGGGAAGGGGGTGCTTTGTGTGGGGAGCGTGGAGAACGCCGATTCCTGACAGTTATATTATAATAAAAGCCGTGGCTGTTTATCCTCCAGTCCTTTTCTTGTGTGTGTTTTATTTGTGGGTATGTTTTATATCTGCAGTTCAAGCTGTTGTTTAAAAAAATATATATGTTCATCAATACAATCTACACACTGATCAGTGATAAGCTAAGTTGCTGATCGATCTGTTCTCCTGTAATTGATCGCTGAAGATTCGGCTAGGGTTTCACTAAATGCATCCTGTGTAATCTTCTGCTGCACTGACAGCCAAAGTTCTGTGAGGAAGATCATGTGACCAGAAAGGCACTAGATTCAATTGGTTCACTGCTAGAGAGGGTAGGGCCCAAAAAGGTGATGCTGTTTCAGAAGGGGAAGGGGACGTGACTTTGTGAATGGTTGCTATAGGAACAAAAATGCTTGTTACATTAGAATACATTAAAAATTTATTTAAAATTGTTTATTTTAAAAATTTTTAATGCTACAAGTATTTTCTCATAGTACAGAACTGATTTATTTAAAAAAAAAAACACATGTAGGATATTGCTTGAACTGCAGCTTTAAGGATTTAAGGAATGGGGGGGGGGGGGGGGGGGGGTGTGGTGGGGAGCTGCATCGAAGGCTCTAAAGTCCTGTAAGAAAAGACTGCTAAGTGAAGCGCTATGTACATTAATGGTGCTATATAAATAAAGACATACAATACAAGTGGGACAGAGGCTTTAGATGTTGCATGATGATTCCTTGATGGTGTACTTGTCTGCCAGGGAAATAGCAAGTAAATAGTGATATAGTTACATAGTAGATGAGGTTTCAAAACTAAAGCTGTCTCACATTTTAAACTCGTCTGTAACTGTTGCATCCGCTTATAACATGTATTATCTTTACCTGTTCATGCAATGTCTATATATAATGTATAACCTCTGTTCATTTAATGTAATCATGTATTGTTACCATAACTACTTGAAAATGAGAGGTAATTCTCAATGTATTACTTCCTGGTAAAACATTTTATAAATAAATATGTCCATCAAGTTCAACCTATGCTAAACTTAGACGACAGATACTTTATTCTAGATGGTAGTGTGCAAAAAATCAGGCGCTTACCTCAGATTAGAAACAAAAGTGTGCTTACAGTAAAGCGGTCAATTCGACAATAGCTCTCTTACAAATACTTGGAGCAAACAGTAGGATCCCTTCAGCTTCAACCCCAGAAAAGGGTTAATCCAGAGCCCTTATAGAAACATGGGAACAAACAAACAATGGGGGAGCATGGGATTAGAAGGACATATACAATAATAATGGTGATGAATATTGACAGTAGTTCCAAAGGTGGGGGACGGGTTGTAAATATAATAATACTTACACGGCCATGTGTAAGCAACCACAATTAGTGATCACCTCCTTGAGGGTGAGCTGTGCCTCTCCCAGGTAGATATAGCTGTATGTTGTGATAGGGTTAGGGGAGAATGATATCATAATTCTATAAAGGCTATACTCACACGGCCACTGTGTGAGAGGTGTAGAAATTGGTTACTTTGGGGGTTTTAAATTAACTCATCCATAATCTATTCGGTCAACGTAATGGGGGTTTTACTCCAGTATCCAGGGCAGCACGAAAACAGTGTGGTGAACAACCCCAGAGGTCAGCCAGAAGATTTTGAGCCAAGGAGGTTGCCGGTCAGGACGTGGAGCAGGTTTGAGCCAAGCAGGGTTTGTTTCTTCCTGCTCACCGGCGCGGGAAGGGCGCCACAAAGCTGCCTCAAACTCGATCCGGGACTGCGTTGAGGAGGGCCAGGGGTTCCATCTATATGATCTGTGAGCGCCTTTGCTGTTTTAATTAATAGAAATAGGATTTCTTGTGGAATATTATGACTGGAAAACAGGTGAACCTCAATACGATTTTTCGCATCAACCCAACCCTCCCCCCCACACGGACATAACACCTGGGGGGGAGAGCCTGGCTGACGCCTGGGAGTTAGAACTGGATTTTCGTGATTGCCAGATACTGAGAAAGAAAAACCCCCATTACGTGACGAAGTAGCTATGGATGGTAATTTAACCACAAAAGTAACCAATTTTTACACCAGATTCTCACAACCGGGCCGTGTGGTCTAGCCTGATAGATTATATATCATTCCCTAACCCTCATCAACATGCGACAGCATATACTGGGAGAGGGCCCCAAGCTGTTCACCTCAAAGCAGGTGATACACTTTAATTTGTGGGGCTTTACACATGGCCGTGTTAAGTATATAATTTAATTTGTTAAACCCGCCCCCACTTTTGGAACTACTGTCAATATTCATCACCAGTATATATTGTATATGTCCTTCTAATCCCATGCTCCCCCATTGTTTGTTTGTTCCCACTTTATTCTAGATATAACGGCCCCTTAATGTACCCATCAGTCTGGAGTATGGAACAAGTACTTTATACTAGTCTGTTAAGTACAAAAAAAGAATTGCGCTGAGTCCCTGCTCTGTAACCGGCTACCGGTCAAACAAGGACAATGCTCTCTCATACATCCATTAGCATAGTGCGGCTATGTACTGATTTAAAGGTACATCAATTGTAACTTGTTCATCAAAACTATTCTGTAAAAATTAGATGTAAGCAGCTGGGGCGATGATGACTGTTTTCTGGTAAAAAAAAGACCTGTGTGGTGCTGTGGCACCCAGCGCAGTAAGTTGCAAACTTCTTTGACTGTTGTCACCAGAAGATTGTATTTGTGTTGGTGAGTTTTTAAAAAATCAAAATACAATTTCATATTACAGAAATTGCAAATAATTTGACTTAGAATGCGCGTGCTCGGCCACACATCCAGCTGTATTAGCTATTTTGCCACTAGTGTGAATTCCTCGTGTGTACTGCGTTGGACTGAAGTGATGAACTGACTGAGAGTCGGTGGACTGACTGGAGGTGGGAGCGTGACTGAGAGTGCGTCGTCGTGTGTGTCTAGTGGGCGCTAGTGTCCGTTAGTGTGTCGTGTGTGCGTCAGTCAGTGGTGTTGTTGCAGTGTGGTTCATGTGTGCGGTCAGTCAGTGTGTGTGTGTTGCGCAGTTCCCGTGTGTGTGTGTGGTGCGTCATCGTAGTGAGTCACTGTGTGTGTGATGTGTGGTAGTAATGTTTGGTCAGGGTGTGGTGTCCCAGTGTTTGTGGATTACAACCTGGTATCCCCCCCCAATTCGCGCATATTAAGTGTTGGGTGCAAGGGAACAGTATCGGTGTTACCAAGGTGGTGGTGCATTAGCCTGTTGGCTCGCAGGGATGGCTGAGGCTTTCCGCACGGGAACCTGGGGGGCAGTATATACGTAGGGCGTACCCACTTACTTCAATTCAAGCGTCCTCCACCTGCATGTTGGCTCCCACACCAAGAGGGGGAGTGGTTCCTCGGCAGGGACAATCACAAAATCAAATACTCCTAACACGAGATATAATAACATAACTACTTTGACTTAGTTAGAACAGGAATATTACCACATCATGACAGGTATCAACAAATCGGTGCCCTCCTCACGAGGGAGCACAACCTTGCGACGGTTCCAGCAGGAACGCTGTCACCAACACAGGTGGATCCACCCACAGTGTCAGAAACCCCACCGCAATGTCCCGCACTCTTGCAGGGCAGAGTCAATGGGTGACGCCAGTCACATGAAAAACTAAGGGCCCGTTGGCGTGCACTTGGTAGTAGATAGTACCTGCCAGGCCAGCCCCGTGCTCGGATCTCCAATGGCTTGCACAAGGATCCGTCCCGTGTTGACTAGTTCCGTTCTGATCCTTACAAAAGCAACCGGACTCTTTGGTACGGGACCGCCCAGGGCTGGTCTCACTCATGGAATAGGTCTTCTGTGGACCCCAACGTGGGTCCGAAACCCTTCACAGGAACCGGCAGCGTCCGTGAGTCTCCGAACTAAACACTTGGGCTCTAAACGTGACAGGGCCCTAACCTAGGGACTGTACTGTAGGCTACAGCACCTAAAGGAGTGGCTTGGGGAAAACTCCTATGGGGGCCTACCACATGGGGTATTAATAACCTGCCCCACTCCCTAATCTTCCCCAGCCCTGACTGTACTGATTAATGCCTAACGAGTCGCACAGCGCCCTAAAACGCAGCAAGCTTGTAGACTAACAGGTGATCTGCAGCCAACGTGTGCGCACAAGGTGCCTGCCTGTCAGACCTCACAGCCACTAACCGCCGTGACTCATGACACAGGGCAGCACTCGTTAACACTAAGGGAGCTTCCCTATCTGGCCTCCTACAGCTTTACCCACTAAACTAGATGGGGGATTGGGGCATACTGGGGGTAGTACCTATATTGGGGCAGGAAGCTTGCCACTCGCTCCCCGCAACCTTCTTCCCTCACCGCCCTAACTCCAACTTCCTGTAACCTTTTCTTTCCGCTCCCATAATGTCAAGTGCAGGGTCCGTAACTGCTGAGGGCTGTCCCTGGAACACTCACCTTACTGGGGAGCTGAGATCTCGGGCCTGGGATACTGGCCTAGTTCACAGGGAGCCCTGACTCTGTACCCTACTCCTCTCCTGGGCTTCTCGGGTTCTGAACGCCCCAAACGGTGTCTGCAAACTGACAAAACCTGTCTGCACACAACATTGTTGCAACTCTGCGCATGAGAATCGGCCACTCTATTGCTTCAATGCTGCCTGGTACAGGGGTGAAAGTGCAGTCCACCAGAGGCTGCTGGGAATTGTAGTCCTTGGCCACAGCTCTTTCCTAGGGGACCGTGTTGCACGCATCTTTACTAGCGATTGCGCATGTGCGACGCTTTTGTAATGCGCCAGCCGCTACGCTTAAACTGGCCCTGAGCGCAACCTCCAGAGCTACGCACAGCTCGATGGCCCACCGACTAACCCTGGCCACCTCTGCGCATTGCGTAAGAACCTAGTCGGTCACAACAAGATGGCGTGTCCCGCCGGGGAGAGTTCGCCGTCCTCCCCCACTGCCCACAGTGGTAAGGCAGGGGGCAAAGGAGATGTCAGGGGGAACTGGGGGTGCCCCCCTTACATGTATGGCTCTTGTCGTGTCTGCCCCCTCTCTCCTGACTCCCCCGTTTTTTGCCCCCTCTTCTGACTCCCTCCTGCCCCCTATCCTCCTGACTCCCCCAGCACCCTTGCCTCCCCCCCGCCCAGCCCCCTTGTTCCTCCCCCCACTGCACCACTGCCCCACCCCAGCACCCTGGTCCTTCTCCCAGGAAACCCTTGTTTCTCCCCCCCAGCACCCCTTGTCCTGCCCCCAGCAACCCTGTCCTGCCCCACCACGCACCTGTCCTGCCCCCCAGCACCCTTGTCACTGCACCCCAGCATCACCTGTCCTGCAAACCCCAAACCCTTGTCCTGCCCCACCAGCAGCCTTTGTTGGCACCGCACCACCTTGTCCTGCCACACAAGCCCCTTTCAGCAGCCCCCCCCCCCATTTGCTACCAGATTGCGAATGGAGGCAGTGTGTGGCAGGGGGGGCCTCAGGTACCCTCGGTCTCTATTGTTTCTTGGCCTGTCTCCGCACCCCCCCACCCCGTGGCGTGTGCTTGTACTGTCATTGTTCAATCGGGGTGTGATGGGGACAACTGAAATACCTCGGGCGCCGCTTCTCTTTCAAGCTGCCTTCCGGACGACTGCTACTACGAAGGGCGGGCGCTCGCGCCATGCGTGCCTCACATCAAAACGCCGATTTGCGCTAGCTCGCACCAGCTAAGCTATGCCCTTGGCCGTAGGGACCCGCGCGTTTCACATCTGCGCAATGCGCCTCAAACCTGAGGGACCCAGCGGTCAAATCTGCGCATGGGCCGAGCAACACTCCCATTACTGTCCGGACGTGTGGGGGAAAATGGCCTGCGTGTAAGGAGCGGTTTGACCGGCGGCTCATCACCGCCGACCTAGGAATATGTTAATGTTGGGTGAGGAATGCACCATATGAAGTAGCGGCACCGGACGGCGCCGCCGCCAGCCGCCCGCCGCATGTGAGAGGCAGGCCGTGTGGGTGGGAAGCGCGCTTTGGGGGAGTCCATGAACGCCAGCTTCCGTTTCCGTATTATATTTTCATCTCCCATCTCTCAAGTTTTGGCCATCGAGCATAGAGTGGGTTCCAATCTAAAGCGGAGTTTCCTTGCAAAAACCTTTCTTGTTTTAGCACTTGAAAGGAGAAAGGCTCAGTGAGTCAAAGGACAGGGTGACTCGGTTTTTAAGATGACAACGAGTACGGATCAGGGGAACCTGGTTTTCAATATCCAGTGGTCAGCTCTCTGTGCAACCTGTGGCAAGATGTCCACTTTTGAAGCTGCCCTTTCGTTCAGGCCAACCAAAAAGCTAGATTGTAACTCAATGCTGGACAGGGCCTGTGGGTCTGTAAACAATTTCTGTTACGTGAGATCTGCATGTGGTGAAGTGCTTGAGTCATTTGTACTAAGTAATCTAGATGAGCGGATATTTGGGAGTCATTGGGAGGAGCCGAAATAATGTATTATTACTGTCTCTAATCTGTACTTTGAAAGCCCATCCAGATGTAGCTTATTTAGTTATCCCCTCCCCCAGCATGTTCAATAGGAGCAGGGGGAAACAAAACAGGTGGAACTCTATCAGCCTGTTATGAAAGCCCAGTGGACGGGTAATGACTGGAAATATAAAAACCTAAACGAACAAAGTCTTGATCGACTTTAACAATGAAAATATAATAGTTTCTTTGCTCTCATCTCGGCAGCAAACCATGGTGGACTGTACCTCATCATTGATTCATCTAAAGTCATTGTGACCTTATTTATCACTTTCGATCCTACTCTCGTTGCCTCAGGCACCAAAAATGCATTGGTTAGCTCTATTTGACAAGATCATTTTTAGAAAACATATCCTAAGGTTTGTATTCCCTCTGATTGCCTTACCACTCACTACGCTAGCGGATTCACGAGATCCACCACCCTTCGTGTAAAAGAATACTGTACTGAAATACCTCACATCCCCTTGAGGCCACCACCCTACCAGTTGCCACAACTAGGCCTCTAGTTTTTCCTTTTCTTCCTGCTTGAAACTATGCGTCACCTCCGTAACCATTGTTGCAAAACTTATATTTGAAAGTTTCAAAGAATAGCCACACCCTCCTTTTATCCTCCTCCACGGCCTTGTTGTACATGTTTGGTGTTTTCCTGCAAATTCCATATTATTAGTGATGACAATAACTACCCTGAAACATCTTACCCGTGAGCATGGAAGATAAAACTGCCATGCCCAAGGTCACACAAAGTTCAATCAGTGGGTTCTCTAATGTTTACAGGGGGGACTCCAATGGTGGTGAGAGCTGAGGGCGGAGACCCCTGTGATGTGCACGAGTTACCCAATATTATAGTGTCCAAAAACTCGTAGTAACTTTTGGGTTACATGCCTCTCTAGTCTCTACCTGTGCAGGTAATAACCTGTAAGAGGGCAGGTTTGCAGGAGCTTATTGTGGAGTTTTGCCTACCACCCTGTTAGGTGTAATGTTGTAAGCAAAGGAGTGGACAAGCACTTGCTCTGTGTCCACTACAGTGAACACGGGGGTGATGCCTTCGAAGCTATGATAACGCAATCACTTCACTACAAGTTTAGTAGGGCTGCAGGTCTGTTCACTGTGGGTCAGTTGCATTGGGCTGTCTGACCCAGCCATGCCAGGGCTCTGGCAGGATTAGTGGCCCTCACCTAAGGGGAGCAGGATGGGCAGATATATTCCCCTAACTCTATTATAGAGTGGGAAGCAGGCAAGCTTCTAGCAGGGCCCGACTAGGAGTGGTATCCAGGGACTTCTTCTGGGTGGGCAACCTGACGACATGTGCACTAGAGGACCGGCCCGCTAGAGGCGTACTGTCCTATAGAGGGGGGCTAATAAAGATTGCTTGAATCAAAAGAACCTTCTTTGCCTGAAGAACTGGGAGTTAATCAGGAAGAAGCTGCGCGCACCCAGGGGTTATCCTTCCAGATACTCCTCCTGCTGTCGGGGGGTCTGGAAGAATGAGGCGCTTGCTACCAAATGTGACGTAGATCCTTCAGCACACCTCACTAGCTCCATCCTGTGGAAAATCCCAATACCATCGAAGCGGGGAAACTCAGGAGTCCGGTAGACAGCAGGATGCACACACGACATGACTGTATATGGGGACAAAACTACCTCACATAGGGGCCAATATCGAGATTGGGTGGAGTACAATTCCGTTACAATAGAGAATGTCAGTCATCTCTAATTCGATTAGGAAAATGGAGAGCTTAAATAGCCAGGACATTATGTACACAAGTACCATTACACAGCACGTACCTTAGGACAGTGGAGCGCAAACTTTCCCCTGCAACCCCTCTACTGCTCTCCCCGCCTGCTCGCGGCCCCCCGCTCTACATTGCCATGGGGTCGGGAAAGCCATCACGTGACACCACTCGCGTCATTGATGCCCGAAAGACCGTCGGGGACCCAGGTAAGAGCAACTTACAGAGGCACTTGCGTGGTCCCCACGGGCCTTCCTTTAAATGCTTCGGGGAAGGGCAACGGGACACGGTAAACGATGGTGCCGCACCCACAGAAAAATCTTGCTCTTTTGGCCACCCCTGCCATAGGGAGATACTACGTGGTTGTCATGGATACATATGCAATGAATCTAAAAGTCCCCTAATAGCTGGTGAGCAGTGTGATGTAGAGCTACAATTATCTTGAATAGTAACCAAAACAGATAAACTACTGTATGGCATCAGAAGTAGAGGGAGGGAGGTATCTACAGTATTCTATATTCCGTACCTCTTTTCCTATACGCATAAAAAGCCTTTCCGGTCTCTTCTTCTCCCCCCCCCCAAACTGTCTCTTTCATAAGCGTTGATTATTGCTGTAAGCTTATTCATAAACAGAATAAGAGTAAAATGGTGTTCCAACTCTGGATTATATGCGGGGTGGCTATCTTCATAGATGTATGCTTGTCAGTCGCTTCATGCAATATCATGCCGTGGGTCTACTTGTTTGTTTTAAAAATCAGCCAGATGCGGTCGATAGAAGTGGAGCGCCAGCAAAATAATCAGTCTCTAAAATAACGGTCCTGGAACAGATAGTTTAGTGTCAGCCAGCAAAGCAAAATTGGAGTGAAAACACGCACGCTGAAAAGACGGCCTCCCTCGCACATATTAGAGGTACCGGTTTTTATCGGAGATGGAGGATATCTTACAGCAGGACCGTAACCTAAGCGTTGTATGGGCAGCTTCAAAGGGTGAGTGTTTCACACAACGTAGCATGTCAACCTCATCACTGTATATTTATTGTAATGCGTGACAGCATGCGCCGGCAACAGCCCTGGATGTTTTTAAAGGAAACAGTGCCTAATAAGGATATAAAATTGATAAGAACCTTCCATGCACACATAACCCTATATTCAGAGGGAGGGTGGGTGGTACGGGGAGGTAAGGTAGTCTTATCATTCCGGCTGATCCCCTCCCACTCTTAGGTCAAGGCGAGCTGGGTATACCAGCGGTTCTTACTAACACCCTTGAATAAAGCTTATTGGAAACGTAGTCAGGTTACGCCTGACGAAAACCAAACATCACGTACATTTCTGATTGCACACGCTGGACCAAAGCTGGCGCGTCCACTCTGACACCCGCCACTGAAATCCAAGCTTAAGGCGCCGGAATGTCTATTATAGATACTTTCATATACCATTCCGTTCAAAAATTGAATGTCCCCACATCTCATTATTCTGTTTTCTAATTAAAGAGAATGGATGCTCTAATCACAACTGCTCAGCAGCATAATTAGTAGGGGTGACCAGAGTCCGCTTAGCCGGACAGTCCCGGTTTTTCCAGCTCTGTGCGCAGAACTTTTTCGTTGCTGTCACTGGTGTTAGGCGGATCCCTAGCAGCGCTGGCTGCGCTTACGCAAGAGGAGCACAACGCAGACCTTGTCTGCGCAATTGGCACTTACCACTGCTAGTACATGGCGCGATTGGCACTTGCAAAACTGTTCAGCGTGCGATCTGCAAGCTCCAATCGCGCACTGGCAAGTTGCCGATCACGCCATGCCCGGTGGCAACACTCTACGTGCATGCGCAGTCATGCTCACGTTTTGGCATGCGCTTGGCGGCGAAGCACCGACTGGCGCATGCGGGACGCATAGCGCATGCGTACATTTGTTTTTGCCGGGTACCAAATATGGTCACCTAGATTATTTGGGACATTTTTATATTCACCTAGGTAATCCCTGTTTACACAAAGTTGGTATCTCCTGTGGTATTCTGTGCAATGTTGTACTTGGTGCTATCTACCCTCTCCAGTTCTAATCTCAACTAGACGAAGACTGTATTTCTATAATATTGGGTGACAAGTGCACATCATAGGGGTCACCTACCCACGTGCTCCTCCACCTCTGGAGAACCCCCTGTTAGGGACTTTGTTTCGCTTTGCTTAATTTTTCTAACCCTTAGTGCACCTACCCCATTTGTACTAAGAACTGAGCACTGCATACCACTGTTGATTATGGTGATTCACTTGGTTTGCAAATGGCATTGAATGCCAAAAACATGCGTTGTGCCTGGTGTCCACAAGGAGAAGTTGGAGAAACCATTGGTTTTAAAAACCGGTTTCCCACCATTAAACTGCAAAAGAGCTACAGATTGGCCTACCAAAAATGTGTGCCTAGACTTACATTGTGGAGAAGAACGCCATGCAGTGTTGTTTAGTGTCCATTACAATGTAAGAAATGGATATACAGTGACGTATATTTTGACGCATATTTACTTGAGACAATATGGCTCGTTAACAAAGGTTTTAGCAAACCATATTCTATATAAAAAAAATATATTATGTTTAAGGCAACGGGGCCCCTTGGTCATTTAGTCCTAAGTCTCTTGCTTGTTAATGGATTCCTAACGTTGCCTTTCCTTGCTCATGTGTCATCTGTGTATTTTTATAAACTAATAGATAAGCATGTTCTTGTATAGCGTGCTAGTTTTACGTAGCGCTAAGAGACATTTATGCAGGCTTACACATCAGGTGTTTTTTTTTGTTGCTGAGGCAAACAGGGAGATCAAGTGACTGCCCCAAGGTCACAGGAGCTGACACCGGATTGAACCAAACTCAGTGCCAGTCAGTGTCTTTAATCACTGAGCCTCCTTCTAAATAGTCAAGTGCCTAGTACAGCCGTATTATACAGGGTTGCACACTGGTGGTAATGTTAATTTTTGTACTTTTTAATATCTTAGTTGTTGAATGTCTGCAGTTTGTTATTTAACTTTTTCAAAACGATTTAGCCATAAGTCCCACTTTAGATGAGGGACTAGATTGATTGACACAAACAGAAGAACAAAGAATGTAAAGATCTTCGATTCAGACTGTATACATTCCCATGTGGGTAGGGGGGCACTCCAGTCCCTCAAAGACCCAGCAACACCGGTCACGGTTTTCGGATACCCGGGCTTCAGCACAGGTGGTCAGTCTTTCAATCAGTTCTCAAAACACACCCTCCCATTACCACCACCAGACACACCAAGAGCACCTCCCCCATCACCAAATATACAATTAGGAGATTCAAATCTGACCTGTAAAGACCCATGGTGGTCCCTGGACCCACTGGTGTGGAGTCCACTGACACCTGGGTTGGAGTCGCCACTGTATCTAGTGTGCATATTCAAATAGGAACATTGACTGAGGCTCTGATATGAAGATAGGCCGCCTTTGCTGCAGAATTTCAATACATGGACATTTCCCTTCACTTGTAATATATTGGGACAGGATTGTTACTCTAGGTACAGAGTGAAAGCATTCAGTATGTTGAAAGTGAAAATTATTTTCTAAAATAGGTGATATATTTCAAGTAGCGTTCACATCCCATTAGTCCTCTTTTTACCAAAATAACAAACAAAAACATTTCTTCCCCCCACTGCCCCAGTCCCACCCCCCACCCCACCCACCCCAAATGAGTAAGAATCTCTCTGATTGACCACCTTGTGCTGAAGCAGGGGATATCTGAAAACCTGACCTGTTGGGACGAGTTTAAGCCCCCCCCTGCACTAGGATATGAGACTTCAAGAACTACTGCCTATAAAACAGTTCCCATATATATCACAGCCAGCGCAGGGGCCCTACTGACACCATCAAACGCAGTTCCTAAACGTTGGTGAGGGGCATCTGTTGGGAATTGCACAACGCCGGCATTCACTAATGCCATTATCTCCCATTTTGGGGGATCTAAACCATGTGAAAACAACACTTTCCCCATTGATTTGGGCTATAGCATTTCATATCTGTTATTGCAAATTAGTATTGCACAGGAGGCAACTCTGCTACAATTATATGTGGTGGCTAGTCATTTGGCTGCAGTTTTGAAAGATTGCCTGAAAGTCCCCTCAGGTAAGTGGAAAACTGGGGCTTGCAGGAAAGGCAGGATAAACATATTTTAAAAATAACGATGTCAAACACGCATGACATTTTATGCAATGTAACCCTCCCTGCCCCGGCTCACTGGGAGTTTCAATCTAATGTCCTTAACTTGGCTATCCGAGTTGATGGAACCGGTCAGCGGCCCTGTCCCCTAACTAGGAAACATAAAGGAGAACCTTAACCATTACGGGACATCTAATTATAAACCATATCACTATTCACCATGAGGTCCCTCATCTGCGACTACCTCCGGGTACTTGACCTTCTAGAGGCTCTTCTTTATATCTATCCTGCATGTTACCGCTATCACGGGGCAGAAGAGGTCATAATTTGATTTGCCTAATCCATGCCAGACCATGTGATGGGGAGGGGGACCTTACTCTGTGTGGGTTCCAACACACATAACCCCTTAATGGGACTAGGTAATCCAAAGGGGGTTACACAAGATCATTGTAGAATCAAATTCAGCAAAAATGCTAGATATTTTTATTGGCAACTCAATGTTTTCTTAGCAATTTTAGGATTGATATAGATCAGTAGGTTTTATTGAATGGGTCCCCATAGTCCTGTGTTCACTACCACTAATCCTTTTTTCTCCTTGACACCACCCCCCCCCTTTTACAGCGTTAGCTATTAACATCATAGGCGTATTGTATTGGCAGGAGTTTTAGGTTTGTGCAGCTAGTGATATCTATTGAACTAGAGACAAATGGGATCTCTTAAGAAAAGTATTAGTACTTAAGTCCCAGTAAGTCCTCAGTAGGACCAGGTGACGGACCGGGAGCCATAGGTCCGGGACGGAGGGACTGAGCAGGGAGGAGTTAGAGGTTGCGGCGTGGAGCACGTTAGCAGAGAACTTACCGGGAAGGAAAGAGTAGGCTTGCTACGTGTGTAGAGAGGCAGGAGAGCTCTACACTAGGCCAATAAATACCCCAGGCCCAGTAGGCCATTGGTCACAGCACGTCAGAGTTAATGTAGGGAACAGGCCCAGAATAGGAAACCTGTCACTTTAGCGAGGATTGAGAAGTGGTTAAGACCCGGAGAGACTGTCGCGGCACGATCCACTGAGGTTGGGACCAGACCTCTTCAGGGGCATATCATCAGCCATCCGGGTGGGATCAGCCCGGACAGGACCTCCCATCTCCCTAATTTGTTGTTCTTCCCCATTATACCTTCCCCTTCCTTTCTACCCTTGCATTAGTTTTTGTTCTTCCTCTGTCCTCTCCGTGCTTTCCGTTCGTGTTTCTTCTCTACTCTTTCCCCTCTGACATGTTTTTTCCCCCCTTGGTTCGTCACTCTTCCTCTCGTTTTTTTTTTTTTTTTTTTTGTTTGTGTCATTCTGCTACCCGCCCTATCCGCCCCTTGTCCTCCCATGCTCGTTTTCTATTCTCACGCAAGCCTCTCCCCCTTATTTCGTCTTTCCGTTTTTTGACCTCGACTTGCTCTCTCAGATCTAGCCAATTTTGCCTTGTTCGCCTCGCCGATTCTCTTTGTTATTCTCTTCACTTCTTTTTTTCTCACATTTCTCGTCATCTTCCAACTCGCGCTTTTTTCCCCTCGCCGCTCCCCACAAAACCTTCTGGCCGTTAAATTCCCTCTAGCCTCCCTCTATCTCCCGTGCCGCATCTTTACTTGCTCTCCTTCGCGATTCCCCCTTTCCCTATCCAACTTTTCCTGATACTTTTCCTATTGTCTTTCTACCTTTTACCATATCTTCCCCTTTTCCCTCGCGTTTTTTTTCCTACTCCTTTTCCTCATTTTCCCCCTTTCATATTGGCTGATCGAAGCTTTTCTATTCTGTTCCACCCCTTCTTCGGCCCGGCCCCTTTCCTCGCTCATGTCTGTCCGTCTCCTCCCTTTCGACTTTGGCTTTGGCTGGTATCCCCTCCTTCCCTCTAACATTTCGGTTTTGTCTTTCATTGTTCTTCCGTATTGGACTTCGGTTTTGGTCCGTCGTCTCCGTTGCGAGTTTATCGTGATAGATCACCTGTTCTCCATGGACCACTCCTTGGTTCGTTTACCTGCGTTGGTGTCGATCGCTGTTTTTATCGAAAACTCGTGAAGAAGAGACGCCCGGGGCGTGGTGCTGGCAAAAAGAGAAGCTCTCCCATGCCTACTCTCATGTGCCGAACGTTCCGGTTTACTTTTCGCCTCTGTTCCGTCTTGCTCCCTTTACCCTCGCCCGATCGTCTTTCTCCCGTTTTTCACCATTTCCTACCTCGTGTCATTCTCTCCACTTCGGAGCTGTCAGGTCATTTATGCTCCGATTGTTTTTATGTAGCTTCTTCAGCACTCGCCCCTTCCCCTCGCTAACTCCTCATTCTCACGTCCCGAGCCGAAATTCTTTATCTTCATTCACCTCTCCTCCTCTCACTATGCCATTCTCTCCTCTTCACCTCCCCCTTAACATCATCTTTCTGCTGCATCGTTGTTCCGAGAGTGGCTTCCTGCTCTTACGATGCTTTCTTTGTCTCCCCTCGTACCCTTGTCCGCGTCTTTTGAAGCTCTTCTACCTTGAGTTTTTATCGCAGGTATGTACTTCTATGTATCTGTTTTTTATCTATTGTTAGGTTTTCCCCTTCCTTCTCATCTGTTACGCCATTATGGCGTTCGCTTCTACTCCCTCACCACCGTTTTACTCAGTTCCCTTTCTCTCTTTCTCGGTTCGGACTCTCTGTGTATATTTTCAACTTTGACCACATTTCCCACCTCTATGTCGCCCGTTGTTTATCACCCCCCCTTCCTCTTCACGCAATTTCTCCCTTTGATTCTCGATTCTTCTTCTTTTCTCAGTCTCTTTCAGCGTATTACCCGTTTGCCAGACCGTCCGTGTCAATCTTTGCGCTCCACGTACCGCTCTTTTCTTTTCTGTCTGGGTCCCTATCTCCTCACTCTTTTCTTGTCTGTCTTTGCCTTCTCCTTGTTTTACCTCTTTCTTCTCCCCCTTATCTTTTGTCCTTGCCACGTGTTTGTTCTTGCGCTTGCCCTTCTCCTTTCCCTCCTACTTTTCTTCCCTCCTCCTTTTCCATGCCTCCTTAGCATTCTGATCTATGCCACCCCTCTAGCGGCGTATTGCAAGCCTCCTTTCTGTATCAACACCCCCCTTCCGTTCTCTTTTTCTTCCGTCATGTCCCCCCGCCCCTTCTCCCTCCCCTAGCGATGCTTTTCTTTGTCACTCATCTTTCCTCTCCCTTTTCTTCTTCGCCACCACCGCGCCGAGACTCACTCCACTCTACCCCCTCCCTCGCGCTCATCTCCTGTACCTACTCCCCCTTAGCTGCTTCATATTTCATTCCTTGCTCCTGCCTTACAAGTCCCTCTGTCTTCCTACCACTCTTCTCTCTTCCTGGTTGCTACCTCCAGTTCTTTTCTTGTGTCTTTATCGTACCTCTTTACTGCGTCTGTCACTGTTTTTCCTATTATCCTCTGTTTTTTGTTCTCCTCTCCTTATCTTGAACTCGTTTCTTCGATCCCCAAAATCGACCTCCTACTCCTTTCCTTTTGCTTTTCCCTCCTGCCCACTTCTCCTCATCTCCCTTTTATTTTCTGCCTTTCCTCCTTTTTCTGCATCTGGCCTAGACTCCTCACGTCCCACTGCTCCCTATCTTCGTCCCCCCCATCACTCGACTTCATCCCTCCATCTCCCCGCGACCTCGCCTCCGAACTTCATCACTCCTCCTCGGCTCTGCGGTACCATCCGCCCTCCGCGTTTATCCTTATCGGATTTTTTTTACTTCAAACTCTTTCTGATCCCTCTGCTTTCATCCCACCCCGCCCTAATCTTGTTGCGTCACTTTTATTTTCACACTTCATTTTCATTTGTTTGCCCCTTTTTAATTTGTCCGACCAGCTGCTGCTTCTCCCATTCGTTTCCTTCCTCGCATCTCGCATCGCTCTTCCACTTTCTAGACTTCTTGTTTCCCTTGCGCTTCTATCCTCATTCGTCTCTCCTATCCTCCACCCCGACCCTTTTTCGCTTCTTGTGTTTTACGGTTCCCTAAACTGCCCACCCTACCCCGCCAACTTTTTCCCGTTTCTCAATACACCTCCCCATAGCTTCCCTACTCCCTCGTGCTTCACCACCACCGTATTTTCCCCATTCCTCGATTCGCCCCTCTCCCTTCCGGACTCCCACTCTTCCTCCTTATCCCCTTCTTTCTTTCTCCGCCTTTTTTCGCTGGCCCCCATGGCCTGTCTGTCTATCTCCTCGCCTGTATGTTTTTTTCCCTCACTCCCATACTACTTCGCTTGCTAGTTTTCGCCCTGCTTGAGTCGCCCGCGCACGATCCCCTACCAATTCTCATCTTTCCCATCTTACGCTCATTCTTCGTTCATTTCTTCTTTCGCTGTCCTCTTACTATCATTCGTCGCAACCCCCTTCCCCTAATAAATTACAGGCAGATCTACGTCGTCGATCCTTTGTGAAAGTCTGTTTGCAGGCCCGAAGCGCTGCAGGAAACACCATTAAGGCACCAACTATAATATCATTCATACTAGTGTGCGCAGTCACACACATACACTCACTTGGGTGTTATGGTGTGGGTATTGGGACACGGCTGGGGGAAACGGGGAAGGGTGCGTCTCCTGCAGGACACGTTAGTTATTGTGTCTCCTTGAAGAGTAACATTTATTGAATGACATGCATGGTTATGGTTACCGCTAGTAAAGCTACTGTTTCTGTTATATGCTGTGTGAGTAGTATTGTATTATTGTCCTGTTGACTGTCGCGGCACCATCCCTGAGGTTTGGGACCAGACCTCTTCAGGCACATCATCAGCCATCTGGGTGGGATCGCCCGGAAAGGGACCCCAGGCAGATCTACGTCGTCGGATCCTTTGTGAAGTCTGTTTGCAGGCCCGAGCGCAGGAGCGCTCGGCAGGTAACATCCATTAAGTGCACCAACTATAATATTATTATACTAGTGGCTGCGCAGTACACAAATACACTCACTTTGGGGGTTTGTGGTGTGGGGTATTGGACACGGTGTGGGAACAGGTGAGGGTCGCATCCTGTGAGACACGTTAGTTATGTGTCTCCTTGAAATGTTAACATTATTTGAATGACTGCATGGTTATGGTGTACCGCTAGTAAAGCTACTGTTTTCTGTTATATGCTGTGGAGTAGTATTGTATTATTGTTCTGTGAGGAACAAAACTCCCGCACTGCTGGGTGCCGTCACAGGTGGAGGCGCTGCACTTGGTAGAGGATTATCCATATATATATTTATATTGCCCCAGGCTCTCCGTGGCAGAGGCTCAGGCCCTGCGAGCCAACAGGTTAGACAGCATTGGTAGTAAACTGTGTTCCGAAGGAAAACAGGGTACATTTGGAGGCGCTGCTGAGATTAAGACCTGTGGTGACTAACATTCAAAATTTATTACTAATACCTGTGAGAAGACTCTCTCCTCAAGTCAGAGCGTACCACCGACTGGGCGCGGCAGATGCACACGCCGCACGGGCGAGGGTTGTGGTAAGCCAAAGTTCCTATGGCCTTACCTTTAGAGACATTGTAAACTGCATTAAGGCAATTACCAGGATTTTCTAAAGCCAGCCTGGGGGATGTTCTAATAGACAAAGATTCTAAGTGGAATAACACTGTGTTGATTGTCGCAGACCCAGTTGTTTTATGGAGCCACCAGCCCCGCAGTATTTGCAGTCCCTAATTCCCACCAGGACGGAAGGTAGTCAATATCACGTTACGGGAATCCCAAACGATCCAAATCCAAGGGCGGAGTAATGAGATATCTACTCCGTGGGTCAGTTACCTAACCAGAAAGTGAAGAGGTAGTTGCCAGTCGGGATCAGTTTGTCTGGTTCCAGTGCGTCGAGGAAGAGGAACTATGTAGAGATATGTATAAAAAGCTTACAGAAAAAGATAAACAGGCTGCTTCCGCCAAGTCTACCGCGCATAAGTCGGAGCGCACCCTGGCCTCAATCTCCAAAATTATAGGAAAACCGAAGACCTTCTCTGGAACCTCCCCACCCCGACGGGAGAGGAGAGGATGGGATAGTACCCTGGAAAGAACACAACCGGGGCGTAATGGAAGAATGGTCATGTACAGATGGGGTTTCCGAGTGACCTCATACTACGATGATTCTATGATCACGCATCTTAGAAGAGGGTGCTGAAGTCCGCAGGAACATGAAAGTGAGGGGTTTAGCAGTGAAGATTACATCGATGGTATTGTAACGGTGTCACCTGAGATTCAAAAGCTTAAACACTGGGAAATCACCCCCATGGAAGTGAAGCCCTAGTGTGTCCGGACCCACAGGATTTACCCACAATACCCAATTTTAGGGACGGAACGCAGGCATTGTGCGTGCGTCATTCGAGCCTTATGTCCAGCCTTCAGTACAACTCATCAATGGTGGAGAGGGAACCTACGGACTTACCCCCGATAGTTATGGATGCTATTCGCGACGAGCCGGGCTGACTGAAATCCCGCCAGGAGGAAGAGCGGATGTGCGCTTGGTGTTCAATATGCCGAGCGAGATGAAAAAGAACATATTTTCTCCTTGAGAGCACCCCCCGAGGAGGACGTCCGAAGAGGGTATAGAATGATACCAGAATTTCGGGATTGGGCATCCAGCCGTTCCTTGACGAACACTGTGTGTCGGTACCGATCTGTCCCCTTCACCATGGCTATAGAGGCTGGACAGGAAAGTTGGGTCGAATATATCGGTCAGTTTGGTAGAACCATTTCACGTCAACTCCTCGGATCCGAGACTCCCACGGAGGTCTTCTAGATTTCGACTTTGGATCTTCACCGGATGCCCGATGAGGGCGGGACGAGAGAGGAGAGATTGAAGGGTAAACTTGGAGGACCGATGCGAAGTATCTCTACCGGCGAGATGGAGTGGGGTGCAGTCACAGTGCCAGCCTTCTATCCGCTGAATGATACGACCCCTTCCGTGAATGATCCGTCGTTATCGCCCTAGGGATGTCGATGATGTACGGGCTGTGACTCCATGCGATGGAAGAGACCGGAATGTCACCGAATCAGGAGCCCCTACGCTTTCTCCCCATTGTTGGTGGGAGAAGAAGAATGGGGACCGTGAGACTGTGCGTGGATTATAGGACCTTGAATAACGCACGGTACACCCGATCAATATAATGTTCCCCGTATAGAAGAGATTCTGAATGCCTCAATGGAAGTCAATGGTTTAGTGTGTTGGAGATTAAGATCTGGATACTATAAAGTGCCTATGAGCTCAGAGGATCAAGAGAAGACCGCCTTCATCTGTCATTAGGGTCTACCAATTCACACGGATGCTTTGCAGGGCATTTTGTGGGGCACCAGCCACTTTCCAAAGACTAATGGAGAAAACTTTGGGAGATATGAATCCAGAGACGTTTGGTGATCTGGACGAAATTATAGTATTGGAAAACAACATTGAGGACATGAGACAGACTCTGAAAGTCTAGGCGCCTAGCTAGGGACGAAAAGACAGGACTGAAATTGTCCTGGCAAATGCCGATTCTGTAGAAAATACCCAGTGACCTATGTGGGACATATCGTGTCAGCAGACGGAATAGCCAACGGATCCCGCCAAGATTAGACAGCAGTAGTAAACTGGTCGGACCCCGATAATGTGTGGTGGACTGCGCTCTTTTCCTGGGGTTCTGCGGGTATATTTGTCGTGGTGGAAGGGTACTCCCATAGCGCCAACCACTCACAATCTCCTTAAAATATATCCGGAGGATACTGGGACGTAAGGCGACATACTGCCCGTCAATCATTCGGTGACAAGTGGACAACCTGAGTGTGAGCAGCCTTCCTGGGCCTAAAACAGAGTTTGATGGCTGCACAGTGCTAGCATATGATGGACCCAGAACAACCCTGCATTTTCAGTGTGACGCTGTCTCAACAGACTAGGTGCGGGGTTACACCAGAAAACACAACAGGGGGCTTCGGCCGGTAGACTTAAAATTATCCGTGTGCATAAGTTAGAATTCTCGCATTAAAATGGGTACTAGTGGACAAGCTAACGACTACCTTATGGAGTTGCTTCGAAGCACGGCACGGACAATAATCCCTTACGTACATTATGATCAGCTAAACTGACGACGGCTGGCATCTGCCGTTTGTTGGCAGCGCGTGTTCAACTATAAAATTCACCCGAAATACAACCACTGGCCCTCTGAATGTTGGAGCCGACGCTCTGTTCCAGAAGACCGGGCCTGGATGCCACTCCAGATGATGACCAGTGGAAGGAGATTCCCGGACCAGGAATGCGGGACTAAGTGCTGTACACGGCCATCATGTGATCAAGTGCATTTTCCGAACTAGAAGAGTGACGGACTCTCTAGGGTTGCATCCAAAGTCATCCCGGCGCTGCGTGCTGTGATCCTAGCGGATGCACGTTACCTCTTACAAAATTATATTCCGGAGAGATATGGTTCGATACCAGGTTGCGGACTCGGTAGTGGCTATGCTATCCAGAAAAATCGTTACAGACCTGTTGTTGAAGCGCGCCCCTAATGATGTGGTGGGCATCCTCATGAGGGAAAGCTGACAAGTTCGAGATGCTGTGATAATATACTGTATAGAGTCGTGAATTACCACAATCACCCAAGCTGACGACAACGGTCCTCCCTAAGTCTTACAACATCTGGTACTGAGCAATCCTACACGATGAACATGGTCATCTAGGCATTGATAACCTTTGGGCTTGGGAGAAAGGTTTTATGGCCAAAAATGAGAGAGGCTGGTTGGAACGTCATTGTCGACGATGCAATAGGTGTATCCAACGCAAGACTATTCCCACAAGAGCAGCCCCAATGGGACATTAAACAAAGCTTGGGCCCATGGACTTAGTGTGTATGGACTTCCTGTGTATTTAGCCGGATACCGGGAATATGTAATGTCTAGTCATACAGATCATTACACCAGGTACGCACAAAGCCTTCCCGACCAAGGAGCAGAGAAAGCCATCACTGTAGCCAAGGTCCTTTTGGAGAAGTGACTATGCACTACGGCCTTCCCAACGATTGCATTCTGACCAAGGCGAGATTTTGAGAGCAAATTGATTCGAGAAGTGTTGAAGATATTGAATATTACTAAATCACGAACCACTCCGTACCACACTGGAGGAGATGCCTTGCCAGAACGGGTTCAATGTACCCTACTAGACATGTTGGGGGTCCCTAGCTG
This sequence comes from Ascaphus truei, assembly GCA_036426205.1. Lineage (NCBI taxonomy): Eukaryota > Metazoa > Chordata > Amphibia > Anura > Ascaphidae > Ascaphus > Ascaphus truei. The sequence continues at coordinate 7,189 of WSYH01008123.1, read as the reverse complement.
GCGAGCAAAAGACAGGTGGAGCCACCAACAAGCAGAAACGTTAGTACACGCTTACAATTGTACTCGACATAAATCTACGGATCTCTCCTACTTTCTGATGTTGGGGAGAGAAGCCCGAATGCCAGGGGATATACGACTGAGGGTCTCCACTGATGGAGTTCACAATGCCAATCATTTCAAATATGTGAAGCGGCTTCAAGAGACTTGCAACAGGCATATCAGCAAGTGAAAAGTCTACGGAGAAGAAACTGAATGCCGAGAATAAGAAAACGCTACGACAAAAGGTCAAACACCGGGACATCGCCCTGGGTGATGTGTACTTCTCCGCAACTTGGGGTGCTGGGAAAACATAAGCTGGCCGATTGGTGACGAGGGGTGTCTATGAAGTAGAATCTCAGATGCCTGGCCTCCCGGTTCTACCGTATCAAAGACTCACGGGGTACACAGGTAGGCACAGGAACAACAGAAACCTTTACTTCCATCCACAAGTGGGCGAAGAATGACCCAGGAGAATATCCGCTACTCCATTGGATGGGGAACTGAACCCGCGGGCAGTTACCCCAGCAGAACTAGTAATGATACCACCTCAGAAGATTCCCAAGAGGGACACCTCTCAAAGGGGGCCTCGAACTCGAGAGCATTACTCCAGAGAGTCACGGGTAAAGGGCTCTGTAACAAAAACAAACACCTAATACGGTGGCTCTGAGAATTCATTCTGGAACCACAAGAGTCATGTTGTTGGCTTCCAATGACATGTTCTGGAGACTTTATTCCCCTCAAGGAAGAGGGCTTTCGCTCCGACTATAGTGGGCCACATCTCCCGAGAGGAGTGACCGAAAGAACAGCTCTGAAGGAGTCAGAAAGTCGGGCAGCCGCAATGAGAATGACCACTATGATCAGTCGGGGACCCCATTATGAGGTTCAGCAGTGGGCTCGCAATAGAGTAAAAAATCTGTTATCATTATGTTCACGGTGAGATGTACATTTATTAGAGCTATGAATGTAAGGTGTACGTATTCATGCATTTTATTATATAACCTGTGTTCAAGGTATGATCAGTATGTTATGCAGGCTCCAAGCGGGCGTTGGTTTCTAAAGGGCGGGGGAGGATGTAGCCAGCTTCCCCAGACTGATCCTCCACCTCGTTGTGGTGAGAGGAGTAGGAAGGTTGACGAGAGCGCTCGGTGTGCACCGGAGGCTCCGCGGCCGGACCCGAACGTCCAGGGCGCCGCCATTTCTGATTTGCGCATGTGCAGTGGTTCGGTAGGCAATGGCGACACCAGAGAGGTCGCGAATATGCAGAGGCAAGGCGTGGTGCGCGAGTACGTGCGACAAACATTGCCCAATCAAGAGGAGGTTTAGGGTTGGGGATAAACAAGTCCAGAAGCCTCAGTAGGGACCAGGGTGACGCGCCGGGAGCCAATAGGGCGAGGAGACATGAGCAGGGGAGGTTAGGAGGTGAGCAGGGGAGCCATGTTAGGCAGAGAAAGAGCCGGGAAGGGGAACAGAGTAGGAGCTCCGTGTGTGAGAGGCAAGAGCCTTACACTAGGCCACAAATACCCCAGGCCCCAGATAGGCCCTGAGTCACAGTCAGTCAGAGTTAATGTAGGACAGGCCCTAGAATAGAACCTGTCACTATAGCGAGAGAAGTTGTTAAGACAAAAGAGGAGGACTGTCGCGGCAACATCCCTGAGGTTTGGGACCAGAGAGCATCTTAAGGCATTATCATCAGTCCATCGGGGTGGGATCGCCCCGGAAGGGGACTCCAGGCAGATTACGTGTCGGATCTTTGTGAAGTCGTTGTTGCAGGCGAGCGTAGGGTGCAGGTAACATCCATTAAGTGCAACAACTAATAATCTCATATCTAGTGGGCTGCGCAGTCACACACTACACTCACTTTGGGGGTTATGGCTGTTGGGGTATCTGGACACAGTGTGTGGACACGGTGGGAAGGGTAGCGTTCCTGAGGAACACGTTATTATTTGTGTCTCCTTGAAGGTAACATTTATTGAATGACATGATGGTTATGTTAACGCTAGTAAAGATACTGTTTCTTGTTAATGCTGTGTGAGTAGTAGTGATTATTGTCCTGTGAGGAACAACTCCCGCTCTGCTCGGGGAGCCTTCACCGGTGGAGGCCGCTGCACTTGGTAAGAGATTACCTATATGTATTTATATTGCCCCAGGCTCTCCGTGGCAGAGGCTCAGGCTGCGAGCCAAACAGTTAGACAGCATTGTAGTAACGTGTGTTCAGAAGGAAACAGGGTACATAGTCTCTACCGTAAATAAACCAAGAGAGCTGCGCGATTGCAAAGCGCATGTAATAGTAGATCTCTTAAAAACTATTACGTTTCCATTACAGGGTATCAGTTATTCAATATGATTGTGAAGCTGTTCTCCAGGTCAAGGAAGCTCTAAGCTCGATTCAATGAATGGAGCTCAGAGCTTCTTTACATGGAGAAGCAGCTTCCCAATATATTGAATAGGGGCTTCAGAACCTAAAAAATTGCCTGTTCACACTTCTGTTTTTTTTTAACTCTGCTTGGGATCAAAACAGCTCCTGTCCAAGATCCTGGTGACAATTGTAATTCTTTGTTTCAACGCATAGTCAGTGATGTAGACACCTCCACACTAGACAGACTTTCAATAAGTAATTAGAGGTGTGCTTAGTCTAGAAGTTAATACTGTACAGACAGTGGAATGAAAGTGAGACGGCTTATCACATTGAAACGTATCACCTTAAAATGTTTTTCAGGTAGTTTAATTAAAAAAAATAGTCACGGAGAATATTGTCTATTAAATGGGAGGATGATCAGGAAGAGGTTAGATTTTAAAAATATCAGGATTAGGTTATACAAGTGTAAATTGCACGAATTCCCAAGTAGCAAAATGTTGTGCCAGCTGATGTGGCTATGTCATCTTACTTGGCAAGAAAGTTATTTGTTATTATTGCTTCTAGCTGTTCTCTAGATGAATGGTCTATCATCCTTGGGTATTTTAATTTTATATTAACCCCTTAGACAAAAACAAACACCTCAACATTTCTCCCATAACAGAGGTTTTCAAACACATCCCCCCCCCACATACACCAGACACACAACAATAGCACTGCCGTTCATCATCAAAATTATTAAAACACATTAAGGAAATTACATGACCCATTAGCGACCCATGATGGTCCCCCTGACCACTGGTTGAGTGTCACGCTCTGGGTGATCAATTCAATAGGAACATTTGACTGAGCTTGTATGAAGAAGCAGACATATTCTTGCAGAGTTTCAATTACATGACTTTTTCCTTCACAGTGAAAATATTGGGCCAGTATTGTCTACTATGTACAGTGAAGCATTCAGTATGTGAGATGGAAATTATTTTTTAAATATATATTTCCGATGCGTCACATCCATGAGTCCTCCCTTTAACATTGCGAGTGAGGTATTCCCTAAGTGAGTAAGACATCGAGCAGCCCATTTCCACATATTTTTGGACAGATGTTGACTAACTCTCAACCTCTGCAAGTTTCTCACTCCCCCAGAATGCTTTGCTAACTCCCTTCCCAGAGAGGTCAGAGAGAGCGGGAAGTGGAGTGGTATGGGGAGGAGAGGGGGGACAGTAACAGTTTGCTATCTTTTTGATTGCAGGACCACACAGCTTGTAGGACATATCAACGGGTATATATGCAATGGCCACCATGTAAAAGTGTCGCCCCACTTATCAAACCAAATTAATTTCACATATTGCCATCACTTTTCTTGGTTCTTTATTTTTTTTTAATGTCACTCACTGCACTTTTTGATATTTATGGGGGAAAAATAGTTTCTAACTCGACCCCTATTAATACAAAGTTGGACAAGCTCAATTGCTACTTTTTTAAGTTGAGCTTTTAACCAGTTACAAAAGCATAAACAAGGTATGTTCAAAGACATTTCTTGTAGTTTTCGACATTAGTGTTCCGTAATAAAAGAAACAGCATATGGTAGGCTGTATGCAAAGTGCAACTGCACATTTATACATAATTGTTATACTCTCGTAAGAAAAGTAGGCAGTAACACTACCTCCTGTGCCAATGGCAAAGCTATCACATTATAACATAGTGGTCATTCAAGTTGTGTTTTGTTACATGTTGGGTTCATGTATCAGGTCATTTCAACATTACATGGTTATAATAAAATCAATATATTCCAGCACTTATACATTAGGTCCCTATTCACATTTGCTGAGAAATGCCCTGCCTTCCTTTGCTGAGAATACTTTAGCAGACTTCAAATGAGAGCTCATGAAGGAAAAGATTGAAAACCGACTTCTTGCACCATATGGAATATGGATTTAGAGGGTTAATTTTCACCATGCGTTCTCAGCGCAATGAAAAGGTATTTGCACTTCTTTTCCCCATGTGAAATGTCTTTGCTTGGGACAGAGACGATTGTTAAGTCTTTTTTTGGCTCTCTTTTTTGGCCACATTAAAAAAGGTTGTTTTTAATTTTGAATTTACTATCGAAAGCGACAACATGTTCTGTACTGCAGTGCAATGGAAGGGTGTAAAGTCAATATCAATAAAAGTAATTATATAACACTGGTAAAGGTCCTTAACAGGGTCCTGATCCAGAAGAAATTACAATTTAAAGGTTGTGGGAGAGTGGAAAACACAAGGGTATAGTGGGGAAGGAGGTGGTTGTGTGTTCTGAAGCATGCATCAGAGATGAAGGAGGTTAGCTGGGGATGTTGTTTTCTTTGTATCAGATAATTGATGTGGTGGTAGAGGCAGAGTGAGAAGATCATTAGGGTCATCAGGAGGCATGTCACATAGGCTTCCATGAAGAAGAAAGTTTTCAGGTCACCTTTCAATGTGTGAAGGACACATGGTATATGCCCAGATTCACTAAAGGGTGGCACGCCGTAAACTATTCTACGAGAATGAGGAGATAAAAGCTTATCACCCATTAGTGCAGTGATTCCCCCCCAGGGTCCGTTGAAGCAGTCTCAAGGGTTCTCCTATGGACCACGACCCCGCTTGTGGGATTTTTTTTTTGGTAGTTATTTGTAGGGGTGGATTGAGTGAGAGTGGGGTAATTGAGGAAGGTAGGGACGAGTGAAAGAAGAGAGGGGGGCAGGAGGGAGTGAGTGAGGAAAAGAGGGAGTAGATGAGACGCAAGGGATAAATACATGCGAGCAGGGGGGGCGAGGTTAGTGAGATGGAGGGAGAGAAATACATGGGAAAAGGTGGGAAATAGAGGTGGCGCGTGAGGTGTGAAACTTTGTGGATGACCCCTGTCGAACATAATATGTGTAGCCAGATAGGGGTTCCCTGAGATTTTTCTAATACTTCAAGGGTTCCTCCAAACAAAAAAGGTTGGAAATCACTGCTGCTTTAGTGAATATGGACTTGCTCATAAACAATGTTGGATACGTTGAATAAAAACAAAAAAACAAAGAAAGAATCTGAAAAAAGCAAAAAAAAGGGAATATAAAAGTGTTAATGAAAAAAAAAAGGACGTTGGAGTCAAAATACGGATTTTAAAAGAAGCATTAATTTATAAAAAAAGTAAACGTGGAGAGTTAACTGGTTGCATCTGTTTAACATCTTCTGTTAGCAGCAATGGGGTTAATGGACCTGTTAGGCAAGCAGCCAAAAAAGGCCCGCCCACCCCTGCATTACTAGAGTGAAAAGTAACTAATGGGACCATCATTGCATTCGCGTAGTGACAACCAATGACCAGGAGGGAAAGGGGTCTCCGTGAAATCAGGGGAGGGGGCTCATCCTTGGGAAACGGTGTGCCAGCTCGTACAGGAGCGTTGGAGTCTATTGACCCCTTGTGGTCACGAACCCTGCGAAGCACAATGCAGCTATAGCATGACATGTTAAACATAAGGGGATAGTGACGTCAGTAATGAAAAGACATGTGGCTGAAATAAAGTCACTGGGCAGGTGGGCGCTGAAGAGTGCGGTGGCCGCCAGACAGTTTTATTATCACTGAAGAAACCCCCAAATCTTAAACCAAATCAAGCACCACAGGGTGTTGCCACTCTTATGTGATGGTGCTTCTTCCATCTTTACAATAATTCAGCGGCTTCTATTGGCGAAAAACAGGGACAGAATCACATTAGGGGGGCCGTCCTGATATGTCACTATCTCTTGTCCAGCTCCTGTGACCACAGCAGGTTACTGTATTTCTCGGTGCTCGTCCAGGCACTATCATGAAAAAATTGAGAGTTTTTCAGCTCCCAAAGGGGATATGTCGAATAATATAAAAAATAATAATAGTGATTATTAGTATAGTTCTGCTACACAACTGGGTTTAAATGACCTCTTACCAACATCATCTTGCCATCCATAATGCAACAAATGTGCATAGCTATTTACGCTAGTTTCTTTTGTTCACGTGTAACAAAAAAAGGAAAAGGCTTTACACAGAATGTACAACTATAAAAAAAAGTATACAAATAAACTAGTAAATTTAACTAGAGTTTCAATAAAACGTGACGACAATCGCTTCGCCACATTGCTTTACATAAAGAAATCCTCCAACGATTAGCTTTCTCGTACAATAAAAATGTTGTATTAAAAACGACTTTAACTATCTTTACAACCAATACTTGTATCAAAATGCACTTCCCCCATTATAGGGTCCAGTTTCCTGTTAATACCGGGTTTGCGATAACTCCATCAGAGGATATCCTACCTTGACCGCAGATCTTGTCTTTCGCTCTAAACTGCTCACCCGTCCACTACTTCATCTTCGTTTCATTCTAGTGGCACGGTCTAGGACTGTATGGATCGCGGAGACAGATTAGTATAGGTTTATTCGTACTCTGTGAACTTCAGATGACCAATATGTGTGCTTTCTGGTGCTTGTAACAGTGTGTTCAGGGCTATTGAGACTTCCCAGTGTTCACATGAAGTCATAAATTTCAAACGTTCTGTAGCAGGCTGTAGCTTTAAGAACTTTCTAGTTGACCCAATACAAGGTAGCCCATTATGTCATCACTTATTAAGAATCATAAGTTTAAGCCCTTAATAGAATTCACTGCCCCCACCCATTGCTGTTCCTAAAAAGAAACATTGGCCAAGATCTAGAGGGGCATGCAAAGTGTTGCTGTGTGTTGAAGTCCCCTTTGGTAGACAAGTTCTTAAAGTAGTAGCCGGTTCCGACGAAGAAGTATATCTCCTTTATGTGCTGGATGTTAGAAC